>JADBJO010005460.1:105000-161556 GCA_016801955.1 Conus betulinus
AAGGTTCATCTTGTAAACAAAGACAAGCAAAGTTTATCTTTATTGCATATATTGTGCAGTTTTGTGGGAAACAGAAAAGGAAAGTGCCACAACTAAAAATACGTAAGACGTTTTGGTCGTGTCAGTTAATTAAGCCAATCTGAGAGAGAGAGAGAGAGAGAGAGAGAGAGAGAGAGAGAGAGAGAGAGAGAGAGAGAGAGAGAGAGAGTAGGTGCTCTCTCGCGCGCGCGTGCGTGCTATGTGGACACGTGTGCATGTGAATATATGTGTGTGTTTTAAAATGAGATAAAATGAGACTGACTTAAACTGATTTGAGCGATGCATGTGATCTCAAATTGTCAAACGAAAGTTTGTTTATTCATTCAGTCAGTCATTTCAATTACTCATCTATTTATTTATTTGCTGTTTATCGATATCGATTTAATTCTTTATTTCATTATTTCATTTCATTTTATTTATTTGTTTATTTGATTGATTGTTTATTCATTCACCTATTATGTATTTATTTCTATTTTGTGTTTTTTTACTATTTGAACTAACAGGTTCAATATTCGTTCACCATCTGACTTATTTTCGCTCTTTTTTGTATTGTTTTGATTTTTTTGTTTGTTTGTTTGTTTTTTTTTTGTTTTTTCATGAAACAAAGAAACAAATCATTCCACAGCTTTTTTTTTTTTCAAGTTCATCCTCAAACAAAAATACCTAAAGTCCCAATATCTAGAAAAAAAAAAAGTTCTCACCTTCCATTCTCATTATCGCTGACAACCTAATCTACAAAGCCACGTTTAGTTATTGGTCACTTTTAATAGGATACCAATATTTCAGTACAATGTCATGTAGTAATAATGTGTGCAGTGTCATCTACAAAGCCATGTCATAACAATGTGTACAGTGACACGTGCAGAACCATGTACAGTGCCATGTAATAACGATGTGTACAATACCACGTGCAACGCCATTACAATGCCATGTAATAGCAATGTGTACAATACCACGTGCAGTGCCATTACAATGCCATGTAATAACAATGTGTACAATACCACGTGCAGTGCCATTACAGTGCCATGTAATAACGATGTGTACAATACCACGTGCAGTACCATTACAATGCCGTGTAATAACGATGTGTACAATACCACGTGCAGTACCATTACAATGCCGTGTAATAACGATGTGTACAATACCACGTGCAGTACCATTACAATGCCGTGTAATAACGATGTGTACAATACCACGTGCAGTACCATTACAATGCCGTGTAATAACGATGTGTACAATACCACGTGCAGTACCATTACAATGCCGTGTAATAACGATGTGTTCAATACCTTGTGTGGTGCCACATTACAAAGCGCGCTGCATCAGATTCACGATCAGTTTGTTTTCATGTGCAATTAATAGGTTTTTTTGTTTGTTTGTTGCTTATCTTTTCGGACTTGAAATCATTTCTTTTAGTCGGCAGTTAGGCCTGTAAAGTTTGTATAAAGAATGACTTTGAAAGAAATGATCACTGCAGTGAATATGTGTATGAGTGTGTGTGTGCGTGTGTGTGTGTGTGTGTGTGTGTGTGTGTGTGTGTTTTTTTTTTTTTTTTTTTTTTTCTTTTTCTATTTTTTTTTAAGTCTTACTTGCGTACATGTTTTTTTTTTTTTCCCTCCACCACCCCCTCCTTTACAAAATTTTATTTTTGTCTTTTTTTTTTTTTTTTTTTTTTTTTGTCTTTTTTATTTGCATGATTTTTTTTTTTTTTACTTTTGGCTTTTTTTTTTTTTTAAGGCGGTCCTTTTTTTCTTTTCCCTTTTTTTTTTTTTTGTACCCTTCAACACTCACGCACCATGCGAGTCTGTATGTTTTATTGCTATAATGGACATCATTTTGCTGAATTTAATGTTTTGGATTTTGTTACAGCGCGTCAGGGTTTGTTTTTGTGCTAGTGTTGTGACACATTCAGACTGTGTGTAGCAAAAAGATACAAAGGTGATAGGAAAGAAAGAAAAGAAAAAGAAAAAAATAAATAAATAAATAAATAAAAATTTTGAAAAAAAGAAAAAAAAAAAAAAAAAGGGCCGGACATTTTCCGGGAACCATCCTTGAAACGAAAGACTAAAACAAGTATGCAAGGATGATACCAGATGTGCGCGAAGGAGAAACGGGAGGAACAAAAACAAAGAAGAGAGTGAGACAGGGAGATCGAGGGAGGGAGAGAGAGAGAGAGAGAGAGAGAGAGAGAGAGAGAGAGAGAGAGACAGACAGACAGACAGACAGACAGACAGACAGACAGAGGGAGTCATGGAGAGAGTTTCTATCCTCCTTTTTCTTCCCCCCTCCTCCCCCCCCCCCCTCCCTCCACAGACAAACAGAGGGAGTCATGGAGAGAGTTTCTATCCTCCCCCCCCCCCCCCCCCCCCCCCCCCCCTTTTTCTGATGAGCCCCCAAGTCTGTGTTTATTCTTAATGGATGGACTTGCGTACATGTTTCTAATGGAAGGTCAAGGAACGAGGTGGAGTTGGGCGTTTTGTGTTATTGTTGTTATTGTGATGGCATTTTAGTCGAAATTGTTTACATCCATCAGAGTGGGGGAGAGGGGGTTGTTCCACCATCGTCCGTGTATTTTGCACCTCCTCCGTCTGCTTATAACTGTCAGGATTTTTCTATGCTCAAGTCTGTACTGAATAATCGTATGTACTTACCTGCCAGTCTTTCTAATTAGAGTCTCATCATCATTAGTTTTATGTTCTAATAAATGTTACCTAAATGTATACTTGAGAGATAGAAGGAGAGGGGGGAGGGAGGGTGAGAAGAAGGTTTTGTGTGGGAAGGAAGGGAGAAGGGGCAGAAAACATGAAGATGTAAAGTTTCTTGTGGGTTCTCTCTTTGTTGGTGATGAGATTTTCGGCCTATTTACGTGCATGGAACAATATGAAATACAGCCGTGAGTTGAACCACACTTATTCGCAAGTTATGTATCATAATTATTTTATATACATACAACTACCATTGTTACACAAGGCACGAACATAAGTCTGTGATGTAATTGCATCAGAACGTATCGTTTTGTCTGCAGACCAATTTCCTAGCAGGAGTTCACGTTCCAATACATAAGTGACTCTCAGGTGAGTGCCATATTGAAATTTACCATTTCGCATTTTAGTGCAATGATTAGAAACTGTAGGTGTTTGATCACATAACATGAAAGTTCCTTTGCTTCGAAGTAAGGAGAACATTTGTTGCATTTAGCATGTTTGTTGATTTTTTGGGGTGTGCAGTGGGGGGAAGGAGGAGGAGGAGAAAGGGGAAAAAGGGTTATTGGCGTGTATGGCAGTATTTGTTCTGAATCGCATTTAGGAACGTCAAAAATTTGAAATTTTCTTGCATTCAAAGGGAAATGAAATCTGTTGCACCACCTTGAGTTATTGTTAAGCCCCTGTTTTATACAACAGAATTTTTGTTGGATAGATATTATGCTGAACCATTTATGAATAGTAAAAGCAATACGGTTTTTGCTATTGTTTTTCTTCTGTCTTACTAAAACAATTGCAAGGACAAAAAAAGAAAAGAAAGAAGGACAAAAAAGTCACATTTATATTCTACAAGAAAATTCAGAGTCTCTCTTCTATTATTTTCTTTTTGCTTGTTTGTTTGTTTTGTTTTGTTTTTACATTGGAGAATGGCTATACGCACAAATTATCTCCAGATTTCAAAACCGATATCTTGTCTTGAAAAGTCTGATTCACACCAGCACGACAAAGTAACTCCTTGGCTGATTTTGTTGAGGGAAAAGTTGATTAGATTTGACAACCTTTATTTTTCGATTTTTTCTGTTGCTATTTTTTCTTTTTAATTATAGCAGAAGACAAAGGGGAGAAGATGCTGAAAGTGGTGGTGGTGGCAGTGGGGGTGGTGGTGGCGGTCGTGGCGGTGATAGCCGAGGACTACATGTATTATTATGAACCCGACCTGTGCACCCACATTCAGCCTGGTTTTGTGGGTACGTTCTCTCTCTCTCTGTCTCTCTCTCTCTCTCTCTCTCTCTCTCTCTCTCTCTCTCTCTCTCTCTCTGAGTACTAAAGTCTTTTCGTCTTTTTTCTGTTTAGCTTTTGTTGTTTGTTGTTTTTGTTTTGGGTTGCGGTGTTTTTGTGGGTTTTTTTTTTTTTTCCATTGGTTTACGCACAAATTATCTCCAGATTTCAAACCGATATCTTGACTTTTTTCTTTTCCATTGACTGGGGGGGGGGGGGGGGGGGGGGTTCTGTTTTGTTTTTTTCTTTTTTTTTTTTTTTTTTTTTTTTTTTTTTTGTGGTGGTGGTGGTGGTGTTCTGTTTAATGTCTGCTACTGTGTTTTTTTTTTCCTCAGTTTCACGCAGTACCTTTTTTTTTCGATTTGTTTTCCTGGTGCGTCACATGTATCTTTTCATAGCTCTTCACACTTTCCCCTGCCCCTCTACCTCCATCCTGTCCCTCCTTCAACCCCCGCCTTCATTCACCTAACCACATCCCCCACAGACCCCCTCCACCCCTATCACATACTTTTTTTTTCCTTTTCTTAATTCTCTTTTTGTGTATTTTTCATGCAGATTTTCCCAACTCCCCTTCCCGAACAGATACATTACAATTCATTGGGATGATTTCAGTGAATGGACCGATTAAAAAATTGCTTGTACGGAGTCGATGAGTGGGAACGGCGTTCTTAGGAGTGGTGTGGTGTGGCGGGGGGGGGGGGGGGGGACGGACGGGGCGGGTTGAATTGCGATAACCGTTGGTCAAAAACGGAAACCCTTTCCAAAAAGGTACGATCAAAAAAAAAAAAAAATTAAATGACAAGGATGTTATGAACAAAAGACAAATCCATTTGAATTATTTCCCGCGTAAATAATTTCTTTTATATGTATTCAAGTAATAAATGAAATCTCCTATGGATCTGATCATACTTATTATTTGTGTCATTATCATTGTTCTTATTCAGCTTATTCTATGCTCTTGTTAAATTACAGTGTGGGAAAAGACGAGGTTCTCTATTCTCTTCTCTGCCATTTATTTAAAGAATAGAAATACTTGCCATGAAAACTAGAAATAGCGAAATTGATGGCACTGCTCTTCTCATGCCAGATCATGAACCTAAAAGCTAAGAAATAAAACATTTAGCTGATGATAAAACCTGTTTCTAGAGCGCAGAACTGACAGGAACGTACAGCGAACCATAATCGACGATTTCTCACATTTGTCTGATCTCTTTCTAATTTTTACAACAACAACAACAACAACAACAACAACAACAACAAACCAAAAGCTATGAAAAATAGGATGCCTGGAAAAGTGTGAAAACGGCTTGCCTTTTCATAATTATGGCCCAGAAGTTAGAAGTGCTAAAAGTAAACTCTCTGGTATGAAAAGATAGTCTAAACGACGGGCGATAACTGCATTCGTTCTGTGCCGCGTAAAGTCTTTATAAACAGGGTTAAATGCTCTAGGTGGTTCGGTCGGTTACAGTGTGTTAATACGATGATTAAACAATTTTACTGACATAAACGACATAAGGTGTTATGTCACCTTTATTACTGAGTGCTAAATTTCATTCTCTATTGATCCACCACTTCTGCTGCCTTTATTTTTTTTCTTGAGCATGGTTGATTTTTTCCCCCTCTTGTGCTTAATTAGACGCACATGTACAGAAGATATGTTCTCTCTCTCTCTCTCTCTCTCTCTCTCTCTCTCTCTCTCTCACACACACACACACACACACACACACACACACACACACACACACACACACACACACACGATAGATAGATAGATAGATAGATAGAGATTATACAGCACTGAAAAAGCAAAAAAATAACTTTTTTCTTTCCAACGTTTCGGCTTTGGGCCTTCCTGGGGACTTCTTTATTTTGGCACTACTAACAAAATCCAACAATCCTTAACAATCCTTAACTCTGCCTTATATATATATATATATATATATATATATATATATATATATATATATATATATATAATGGTAGGTAGAGGCCCGTGGTCAAATTGCTTGAGTATTCGCATGCGGAGCCGACGGTTATGAGTTCGAACCACGCATAGCGCTGGATATTTAGGGCTTGCAAATCCTCTGTGTCCACCAAAGAGTGAGTGCCTACCTGATTCAGATCAGGGAAGGTTAGAGGCGGTGGAAGGAAAGGGGTGCTTCCGTCTTTCTTCCCCAGTGCCATACCTTAGACATGATAAACCTCGGACAGTTCGCTGCCCCTATCGCCAATAGGCCCATGCCAAATATAAACGTTTTTTTTTTTTTTTTGTACTCTCTCTCTCTCTCTCTCTCTCTCTCTCTCTCTCCTCTCTCTCTCTCTCTCTCTCTGACAGAGAAAAAAAAAAAAAACATCTCTTGTTACCATAGGTTCTTTTTCGTGCGTATATCCATAACACACGGGACATTTCGATTTATCGTCTCATCTCAAACCACAAAATAAGTGGCACGCTACTATTTCAAATCTATAGAAGAAAGGGGAAGAAAGAAAATCTGAAAACAAAACTAACCCAAACCAGACCCTTCAAAGAGCATTCGAACCATGGACCCTGCCACGCAAACGCTTTATCCGCTGGGCCTCCCCCACCCACCCACTGTGTGTGTATGTGTCTTCTTCCTCCCCAGCGGCGAGATCCTGAGGATTGTGCGGTGGCCCACCAGTGTGGCTTCAACAGCGAGGTCACGCAGTCCATCCGCTGCAACGCCAGTCAGATCTGGTCCGTCCTGGCCTCCGCCTGTGTCTGGGAGTGGGACCCCGACAGGGACGACTGCAACGGGTCTCCCCAGGTCCCCATCCCTGGTGAGTTGGACGGCCGCAGTGTAGGGCTAGGCTGGTCCGCTGGGATGGGGCTTACTTTGTTATTAGTTGCTTTGTTACGTCCTGCAGCTTGTACGTACACTCACGGGGCGTGTGGGATATTTTATTTAGGATGAAGATACAGAGGTGTGCGGAGGAGAGATGAGGAGGGGGGGGGGGGGGTGGATGATGAGAGAGGGGAGGGTGGGGAGGGTTGGGAAAAAGGAGAAAAGAAGGAGATACAGATGTATTTTAAAAAAAAAAAAAAGAAAATTGGTTATTGTTAGTTGGAAGGGAGATAATTCATTGACTAAAAACAAAGATAAAACGTTGTGAATTGTGATTTGCATTTGGTAAATGCAGGTGTTAAGATACTATGTTAATGAATTCTTTTTTTTATTTATTTGACATCTGAGAGCATCGATGACTTGTAGGTCTGGGACAACCACAAAAGGGAAGGGTCAGTAAAATGTTAAACGAAATTCATTTCCTAAATATGTATCGTAGAAGTTATAAAATTTGATGGCCACTTCATTACAAAAAAAAATATGTGTAAATGATATAAAGAAGAAAAGATATCAAACACTGTACAGTTTTTGCAATATCTACACTTTACATTGATCTTTTTTTTCTACCACATGCTTAGAGAAGGTATTCAGATTTTTTTTTTTTTTTTTTTTTAGCCTATATTGTGCAAAATAGGGGAGGGGGCTAGCTCACCACCAGTTACGAAAATGATTATAAGACAATAGGTAAGATAACAGATAATAGAGAGAGCACAGCTGATTTAGTGTTTATCCAGTCTCCACAGGCTGGCTTACTGGTTGGTTAGGAAGTATATATAACCCTTGTCAACTGACCTTCCACTCCACATCCTCCTCCCTCAAACTCACACATTTCCCTGTGATGTGTTAGGTGATGGAATGGCGCTAGCTTTCTATGCAATTTTTCTTCAAAGAATCTCTTCCAACCAGAGGTCGTCACCATTTGTTAATGAAGAAGAAGAAAGAAGGAAAAGGAGGAGGAGGAAAACAAGCAATCATGCATTCTTCGCCAGCATGCGTGGTCTTAAGTAAAAACAGTTTTGACTGCAGACTACACGAAACACAAGAAAAAAAACTGTTGTGTTTTTTTTCAACGTGAGGTTGGTTATTTTATTCATGTAACTGAATTTTTGCTTCAGTGGCTTCTTCGCAGTTCACTGATTATTTTTTATCATCATCCAGACCAAGGGCTGGCATTACACTGTCATATAAGTGTATCCAAAATCAAATTAAAACCAGCCCCGTTACGCATTCTCATCATCTTGTGACATGACATACTCCAAGTTTAATATAAACACGAGTAATTAAAATCCACACAGAGAACATGCTGTCCCCCCCCCCCCCCCCCCCCCCCCCCCCCACACTACAACACTTCTGTTCACTTTGATTGTGTCACAGATTATGCGCAACAGCTTTGAAAAATAAAAAACATCATCCTGTGCGTACCTTGCAACAAGCGCTTGCAGTCGTGTGTTGACTACTTCGTACTGCTTTGTTTTTTTTCGCATCCTGACGCCCATGGCATGCTGTTCTATCATAAGCTCGGTGCTTGCCTGCTCCTTGCGTAACTTGCTGACAAGCCTGCCAAGTGTTGGGTGCGTGACAGACATTCGCTGATCAAAGGCACGGTGCCAGCCTTCGACCGAGTTATTAGTCCTGGGCAGGTTGTCTTCCACACGATTGTAGACGTTCCACATGGCGACGTCGAATTTCGGGCGTCGACGGCGTCCTCGCTGCACAATGCCCAGCCATGTACTTTCAAAGTAGGCGAGGAAGTCTGAAAGCGTCTCGTCAGTGTCGGCATCCAGCGAATCCATGAGCTGTTGAAACGCCTCGATGACGTCGTCAGGAGGCACGAAAGCCAAGGCCTGAATGGTCTTGATGAGAGAAGAGAGTTCTCTGGCTCCAAGTACCAATCTTGTAGTCCAAGCGACTGGAGGTTTCTCCAAAGACATTGGCCAAAGTGAAAAAAGCACCCGTGCACGGCTGTGGTTGGGAAGTGTTCACTGATGCTGTTTAATGCGGCTCGTTCAAAATCTATTGTGATGGTCTCTGGGTTGAGAGATCTCTCTGGCCCTTCAGGTAAGTAAAGATCGCGTCATACGTGGCCCTGTTTTTGTTTGGTGTCACACAGTAAACAAGAGGCAGAGTGTGTGAGTATCCTCAACAAGAACATGGATGGTGTAAAGTTGTGTTGCTAACGGAGCGCTGTCAAATGTTCCATCACAAAACCAGTGGGCGTTACGTGCTAAAACGTCAAGATTGGATGGAGTGGTTAGAATAACGATATCGTCCGTCTGAAACGCTAAAAATTGTTCTCCTCTCGTTGTAAGCTTCAGCTCCTCGCTGATGATGTCGCTATCTGGAGCTTTCCGTTTTCTTCGGATCATCCTTGCCAAAGTCTCCTTTTTTGGAAGAGAACCTGCGGCGGCGAGCGGAAATTCTGCTGTGCAGTTGTTGATTATCGAACTTGTGGCTTCTTCAGACTGCTCTGCGCGCTGTTTTATATCACCAACCGCTTTCAAAGCCAGGCAACGGGCTGCACTTGGCGGATGGGAATGGGTGGATGGACGGCCTTCCAGAACGTCGTTTACTGTCTTTAACCTTCCTTTGCACTCTCCTCGTTTCTCGCATCGCCAGAAAATTGTGACGTTGTCGGCTTTGGTGCGGTCCATGACATAGGCGTAGCCTTCGTGCAACAGCTTTCGCTTATTCCTCTTTGTGAAAGTGAATTCCATCTGAAATGCACCCAGATGCACTAGATAAGTTCCAAAGTTTAACGTGATGTTACTAATATGCTCCAGTCAAAACTGCCCTTTTAATTACAGATCCAATCTGGTCCACAAAAGTGTACCAAATAAATAAGATATTTTTAAATTTTTTTTCTAAAATAGGCCTAAATCAGAAACTTGTGTTCATCTATATATTTTTGGTTTTGTGGTACAACTGTACAACGAGCTGAAAGCATTAAACGTTTACTTACTCAGAGAGAGAGAGAGAGAGAGAGAGAGAGAGAGAGAGAGAGAGAGAGAGAGAGAGAGAGAGAGAGAGAGAGAGAGAGAGCAGATAGTGAGATTAAAGATAGTGACATTAAACTCTCTCTCCTCTCTCTCTCTCTCTCTCTCTCTCTCTCTCTCTCTCTCTCTCTCTCTCTCTCTCTCTCTCTCTCTCTCTCTCTCTCTCTCTCTCTCTCAACGTTTACTTACTTCTCAGAATCTTGCACATGAATGAAGGAAGCACTATCTCGAGGGAACGTGAGACAGATGACAAACAGAAATACTGTCCAGGTGGAAGGTGAACGTGAGAACTGGCAGAGAAATTACCGGGAATGTTACACGGTTTGAACGGTTCACATGAGGAGGGAAAGTGAGAGAGAGTTCACTGGTTCGTCGACGAAACGTCCGTCGGCTAAAGGTCCCGCGCCGAAATGTTCGTCGACGAAACGTACGTCGGCTAAAGGTCCGTCGGCTAGAGGTCCGGTCGGCAAAACGTCCGGCTCCGAAACGACTGTCGGCGAAACGTCCGCCGTCGAAAAGTCCGTGCACCAGCTGGGAGACTGGAACCGCACAGTCGACTTTCATCCGGCTGGTGGATTTGTTTCCGAGTGTTGTTCAAATTTCCCGACCAGCACTGGAAGTGTTTGTATCTTTCGGGTTGACGCTGGGACATATTATGAAAT
The DNA here is from genome assembly GCA_016801955.1 of Conus betulinus. NCBI lineage: Eukaryota > Metazoa > Mollusca > Gastropoda > Neogastropoda > Conidae > Conus > Conus betulinus. The sequence continues at coordinate 115,539 of JADBJO010005460.1, forward strand.
AAAGCGTAGAGTACAGCCCTGTCGTGCAGTTTCAGATCAAAATGGAAACCTCATTGTGTCATGTTCATCATCCTCGTTCTCATCGATCAGCGTTTTAAGAGAAAAAAAAGTTTCAGATTCTATAGTCCTTCATGCTTTGCTTTCATGGTAGCCTTTGTTTTCGATTTTCTCTTCACGCATGCGCCTGGGTGAGTTTGTATCGAGGTCACTGGTATCGGCAAGTTCATGGGGACTATCGGTAAATGGACGGACGGGGGGGGGGGGGGGCGCTAAGTTGCGCTGACTCCCTAACAAAGCAATCATAGTGGTCGGTAGGGGGCTTAAATGGTGCTGTTCTGTGTATGTTAGATCAGAACAGTCACTATTGAACACCACGGAAGTGACTCGGCAGCAGTGCAGTGTCTCTTTTGGCGGGTTGCCTACGCAAGACTAGACATTGACTGTCCCAATGAACTACCGGTGCTGGTGCTTCAACGGGGAAAAAAGCCAGCAATAGAGTTCATTGTTGAATTTTAGTGGGGTATATTCTAAAATTTTAGTAGGGTATATTCTAAAGGTCTTCATCAACGGTCACGGTTTCTGTCTGAAGGAATTCGGGAACAAGGTCCATGAAATAATCAGGACATAGGCTTTGAGCCATGTTTAAGTAATGCATTAGTTTGTAATTTTCACGTGAACAGACCCTGTCTCTTGGTGTATATTTTGATAACTTGTCCCTCAAACATCTTTATCATCATTTTTATGGCTTCAAATTGTAAATCTTACAATGAATTTGATTATGCATCTGTACAATTATCCAAAACAATATCAACATAGTCAAAACGTGGTAGTACGAAGGATTTGGTTTTTTAACTCTTTTCTGTTAAGCTTGTATTTCTAAGACTCCATCAAAAATACAATAATGGTATTAATATATATTTTAGTCTAATTGTCCCATTTACAGTCACTTTAGAGTATGATACCTAGATGCTAAGGTTATATTCAATACAGGTGGAGTGCCAAATTTAGAAGGTAAGATTGTGCTTTACATCCAGGAAAATAAATTAACAGTTCCATCTTCTGTTAAAACTCGTCGAAATCCACTTTCCAATCCTAAGACCAAGAATTTTTCTCTCTTTAAGTCGGAATGAAATATCTGTGCAGAGCCATCTGTGTTGTTTAATGTTAAAGAAATGCTAGTATCATTTGCAAATAGCTTAATGTTGGATGGAATGTTATGTACAATTCCGTTAATACAAATTTTTGAAAAATAGAAGAGGACATAGGATGGTCTTGTGGAACACCTTCAGGGGCTCTTTTGTAATCTGGCGTATCACCTTCTCTTAAGGATTGCTTGTGTATGTGTGTAGAAATGTGATCACTGAATCATTCGTACAGTTTTTCCTCGTATGCCGTTTACTTTCATCTTATGAAGAAGCCACTAGTGCCAGATTCGATCAAATGCATACTTTGGATACGTCAAAGCACCCAGCCTTGGCTGAACTCCACGATCAAAAGATAACCACACTAAAAAAAAAAATCTGTACCAACTGATTTCCGTCAAGTCTCAGGAATAAGCCCTGACTGCAAACACAGAGATACGACCTGATGGTGGGAAACTGTGGCCGTGTCTGGAGCTGTACTTTCGTCGCCTATCAGCAGAACAGCAACGAGTGAGGCTTCAGGATGCACGCGGCAGTTGCTTGCCGGTGGCGTTTTTTGCCGGTGGGCTCTGCAGTCATGAAATACGGGGCTGGTTAACCCATGGGAACGCTCACGTCGAGGTTCTGTCGTGTCACATCCAATGACCATGACAGAAATGGCATCTGCCAGGGAGCAATTATGTCCTTCTTCACGTGTTAATGGAATGTCCTGTGTAGCGGACTCCATGAAAATCTTGTTCACAGACATCCCACCTGATGAATTTCTGAAAGAGATTAACATTTTTCATCTGATCTCAGATTTTTCGGAAGGAAGTTTTAAACGAGATTTCCAGTGTGTCTATGGAAGGTATATACTAAAGGGTTGTGAGAATTCTTTTTCTGTCTTTTTTTTTTTTTCAAATGACTTGTGAGTTGCCTTTGACGCGGTGACAGCCCTAAGACGGCCCTTTGCGGTCGGCTGGGCTATAGCCACCTTACCTTACCTTACCTTACCTTACCTTACCTTACCTTACCTTACCTTACCTTACCTTACCTTACCTTACCTTACCTTACCTTACCTTACCTACCTTACCTTACCTACCTTACCTTACCTTACCTTACCTTACTTACCTTACCTTACTTACCTTACCCTACCCCATGGCCGTGCTGTGCAGACGATCCCCGGTGTGTGAAGAAGACGGGCAACAACCCAGAGACCCCCAGGACTGCTCCCGCTTCATCTCCTGCGCCAACGGCACCCTGATCGCCATCCAGCGCTGTGGGGACGGCACGCTGTACTGGCCCAGGAACGACACACCTGTGAGTTCGCCGAGGCCGTGGTCCACGACTGCCATGGCAGGGGCATTCCGGAGAGAATCAGCATCCGTAAGTGGTGTGCCACCGGGTTTTTGCAGACTACACACCACAATAGTACTTTCCACAAAACAATAATGATAATAATAATAATAATAATGAGGACAATTTCTATAGCGCCCATCCTAACAACGTAGGCTACAGGGCGTTTTACAAGTTTTTAACAATTCAACATCTAAAAAAAATAGAAGAAGAAAACACACACACACACACACACACACACACACACACACACACACACACACACACTTCTGCGTTCACGAGTCATAAACACACACACACGCGCGCGCACACACACACACACACACACACACACACACACACACGTACACACACACACACACACACACACACGCGCGCGCGCGCGTGCATGCACGCACTCAGCACGCTTGCGCGCACACACACATACACACACACACACACACGCACACACACACACACACACACACACACACACACACACACACACACACACACACACACACTGGAACATAATGTTGCATACATAAACACGCTATATGACCGGTGAACATTTATACACGAGCAAAGTGTGCAAGTGACCAAACCACTATATAATCCATGTAAACAGTTTGTAGGCCTTGCATAAAGTTTGAGCCAACGTTTAATAGTGAACTGACAACAATTATTAATCAAAAGAACACACCCACCCTCCGCCAATCATTTCACTTCTTTTAGGGGATTTCCACCGACGACATCATACACAATCTTCAAATACATGACTTCCCCATAGGTGACGTCACATTTCAGGCCTTTGCACTCACTCGTGAGCCTATTTTTGAGCCAGGTGGTATCCCCCAGATAGTCCCATACCTTTGATTTTAATCTGTCTGCCTGGAACTACCTGGTGTGTATCTTGATAGCCATAAAAAAAAAAAAAAAAAATTTAAAACGACGAGAGGCAGCTACTTGCCGGCAGCAGGCCAACTTTGCCGAACAGCGGACAACAACAATCCGCCAGTCTATAAATACTCGACTCCTTAAGCAAGGCCTTGGCGCATTAAAGTTTTGGTGTGCAGCCGCACACACACACACACACACACACACACACACACACGCCTGGCTTTAACTAGCCAAAGAGGTAGAGGGGACAGGATAAGTATCTCGTCTCGCATGCCCGCTATTCGCTTTTGTCAGAATCCCGTTCACTTGCGCAGGTCATTAACCATTTCCGGGCAACACCATCACAGCTGGACCCAAGAGAACCGTAAAACAAGCGAGACTGCCATTTCAGGTAGCACCGTCTGGCAGATTGTTATTGGCCACTGTTCGACAAGTTGGCCTACTGTTGGCACGTAATCTTTCACTGGCAAAGAATGGCAAACAGCCAACGAACCAGTACACAGGAAGCAGATAGTGGGACCATTATTATCAAGAGGAAGGGGCAACTGACGTCTAACTCTAACTAGCAAAAAGCGGAAAACTGACGTCTAACTCTAACTAGCTCTCTCTCTCTCTCTCTCTCTCTCTCTCTCTCTCTCTATATATATATATATATATATATATATATATATATATATATATATATATATAGAGAGAGAGAGAGAGAGAGAGGGAGGGAGGGAGGGAGAGAGAGAGAGAATTTGTGTGTGCAAGTGTGCGTGTGTCTGTGCGTGCTTGCATGTGTGCAAGCTTGCGTGCTTGCATGCGAGCGCGCACGTGTGTGTGTATGTGTGATCGGGCCAAATGCTTCTTTCTGGGTGGGAAGAAGTGGGCTAGGAAGAAATGGATGGCGGTATAGGGGATTGAGATCTGAATGCAAAAAGTACATGACCCTCCCAATAATCAAGATTTATTATTGTTAACTTGCCTCTCTCTCTCTCTCTCTCTCTCTCTCTCTCTCTCTCTCTCTCTCTCTCTCTCTTCATGCTCTCTCTCTCTCTCTCTCTTTACTCATACTTTTTCCCTTTTCTCTTCTTTCTTCTTTTTACTCATGCGAACAGGCTGTTATGCTGATTACTTTACATTTTGCATACTTTTATCTTTTTCCCCTTTTCAATTATTTCCTTGATTTTTACTTCTTCGCCCAGGGGACTGGATATGAACAGATGTGTATGATCATTACGCAATATCTTTTAAAACTGAAATCCGCTTGTTCATTTCCTCTGATGGTACAATACTCTTGAAAGATCTCTTAAATGAAGAGAGAGAACTAGATGTGCTGAGAGAGAGAGAGAGAGATGAGAGAGAGAGACTAGATGAGAGAGAGAGAGAGACAGAGGAGGTTTCGTTACTTGCTGAGAGCGCTCGAAAAGAGAAAGAAGGCTCCCCAAAAAATCTTGGTATGGAAAAAAAGGGATCTCAAGGAGATGGGTACTAGGTATCAGCCAGGACCGGTTAGAAGTACATAGCTGGAGAACATCGTAAAGATATAACAGAGCTTGACCATACAGAGACTTGAAATTGAGCAGAATTCAAGTCTCACAGAAGGTGGGGAAGGGGGGGAGGGGGGGGGGGGGGGGGGAGGGAACGCCGTTGTCAATGCACAGTAGGAAATCACTATTTATTTTTTTTCTTACTTTTGATTTTCTTCTGTTAAACTCGGAGCTCAGTAAATGGGCGTTATTCTTGTTTTGTTATCTGTTAAACGACCCAAACGGTGTTTTGGCATTGGCTGTTTTTTTTTTTTTTATTTCAAGAGATAATTTCAACTATTAACAGCCCTTCATTTCCACAGAAACCGGTGTACTAAAATACATAGTTCGTACTTTGGCACCGTCCCATTCAGTATTCGAGGTCCAGGTCCTAAGTTCCGGAGAGAAAAAAAAAGTACTACTTTTTTGCGGGACTGCAACTCTCATTCCACTTGGGAACGATTTTGTGCACGATTTCGTAGCTTAATCAATCTTCTATTCAAGTTCGGTTTCTATTTTCTAGTCTTTTTGTTTTGAAACAGCGACACAAATCCTTAAGTATTCGGACTTCAGAGACTTTCCGCTAAATAATCTGCTTATTGAACACCTTTTTTAGGGGTGTATAGTTAACAACGGCTTGTCTGCTTTACGTTTTGCTTTTACGATGTTGGGTGTGAACTGGTGACGAGCCGACGTTTATCCGTGCAGATCTCGACATGTCAGTGTGTGGAATGATTTTCAGGAGATGAAGACCCCTTGTGTCGTGAGGACGGCCAGGTGCCAGACCCCCAAAGCTGCCAGCATTTCATTCTGTGCCAGCATGGCCGTCGCACCCAGCGTCTCAAGTGTTCCCACGGCACCGCCTTCTCCAAGTTCTCCCGCAAGTGCGAGTGGCACTTTAACGTGGACTGCAAGGGGAGGGAATAGACGGCCACGCCTCCCTGTGTCACTTGGGACATCAACAAAGCGCAGCTCAGCACACGGCATAGAACGATACAGAACATAAGTCAATAGAATGGAATTAAAGAAAATTGAATCAAATACTTTACTACTTCGTGAATCGGCCGAGAACGTGATTTTACCGGACAAGATATGGGGCCCATAGCATCATCAAAGGACTGTGATTCAGAAAGTGATTTTAATACACCATGACGAAATACTGAGCCCAAGTCGATTCAAAACGCAATTCTTCAACTGAACAGGGAAATTGAACTGGCCTAGAATCCCATCACATCATTATTTAGGCGGTAATTTGGTAGAATCGGTCCAGACTTTTTTGGACAAAACTTTGTCACATTAAATCAGAACGTAATTTTACAGAATACAAATCAGCCATTGGGCTGAAATCAAGTTTCGGTGCGATTCAGAACATAACTTGCTGGAACAGAACAATTCTTAGAGGACAGAAAACTTACTTGAGTTGCCAGAGCTAGATTGATGGGGCGATGGGGGTGGGGTAGAAGAGGGAATTGTGGCCGGGGCCGAGGCCTCTTGTCTCACTCCCCCCCCCCCCCCCCCCCCCCCCCCCCCACACACACACACACACACACACACACACACACACTTCCTCTCCAACTCCACCCCCACCCCCGCCTCCGTTCCTTTGTCCCCTCTCCAAGCCGGCAAATGAATGGCCTTTTTTACATGTTACATCCTGTTCCTTTACAGGGAGAGGACCTCCAAACTCCCGTTTGGGAACACCGCAGCTTCCCCTCCCCTTCCTGACTAATTCGGCTCCAATAACTATTCAGATTTAGGACTACATGGGGCAGAATCATATTACATCACTACTCTGGACTTTCAACGTAATAAAACAGAACCAAACCGGACACGACATTGGGCAAAATATTTCAATATATTGCGATTCAGAATGTAATTTGATAGAACAGAACAAGGCAATTACGTTCTAGAACATGACTTTTCCGTTAATTTAATAGAATGAAACAATGTCCGTTAATTTAATAGAATGAAACAATGTATCAAAATCATATTACGATTCAGAACATCATTTATGTTTCTTTGATTTAGTAAAACAAAACAATGTATAAAATTATACTACGATTCAGAACATCATTTAGGCTGTTTTCAGTAAAGGACAAAGCTGTTTTGAATTCAGTTCTATGTCGTTCTTTGTTGTGCTGAGTTATCGGACCTGTTTTCCAAGAACGGGGAGTTGGCATCCATCTTAACTTGATGGACTTAACGGAATTTTTCCATGTCGTTGAACGAGGAAGCATTTCTATACATCGAAGATGGTTGCTGATGACATTCTGTTATTGTGCTGTCTGTGTATGGATAAGCTGAAGGCCACCCACCCACCGCGTCCCATGGATACCTTCAGTGTGTGCACAGCATTTTCAATTTCGTTTTTGTTTCAAGTAGACTTTGCTAGGATTGCATTATAGTTAGCTGCCTTTTGATTATTTGGCTGTGGGGAGGAGGCAAGAGTGAAAGAAAATCTCATTTCGTTTTCTAGATGTGACAAAACGAAAGAACTGGGAGAAGTCGACGTGTTCAGGGCTGGGATAGACGGCAGGTATTTGGGCCAACCTTTGGTGATCTTTCTACACACATATGACTGAGTGTTCAGCTTTATTTCAAAGATTCAGTTATCTAAACCCCCAGTGCAGCCAGTCTTCGGCTGCCTTGGAGAGAGGCAGGGAGATGAATGGAGGGGGGGGGGGGGGGGGCCATCTGGGAGCCAATATGTAGTATGACAGCTTTGTTCAGAATTTGTTTTCATCAATATCAAGTCACCTCGGCCAAGGATTTACTTTCATTGTACCCATTGTCAACACAGCGCAGGCTCCAAGGGTGGGAACAGGACTGCTCTAAAGGCAGGTGAAGACAGTGCTTCTCTGGGTTCTCCCCAGCACCTTCGGGTGTTTATTTTTCTTCTATGACAGCTTTGTTCAGAATTTGTTTTCATCAATATCAAGTCACCTCGGCCAAGGATTTACTTTCATTCGTTGGAATTACTGGATCATTTATGTGGACCAAACGAAACTGAATGTTATCAGCAAAAGAAATTAATGATGTCTTTCACATTTTTTTTTTCTTTTTCTTTTCTTGTTCTGCGTATTATTCTCCATTTTCTTACCTGATATGCCATACGTTTTCAATAGTGATTATAAATTTTCCATTTGTTTTTAATCAATGTTACATTCTGTTCAGTGGCTATGTACAACTTAATGAAATTCGCTGCATGAATTTCTGCACAAACGATTTTACATTGAGCCTCCATTCCAAAAAATATAGCTAGATAGCTTTGTTTTTACCTGTACAAACATAATCTGATGGTTCATAACATTTGGCATCAAACCTGTCAGTATTTTCCCCACTGATGAACAAGATTGAATACGCTTATCATCTAGGTAACATGCACCTTGCAATGATCAATATATAGGTGGAAGAGGTCTTCGTTGTTACAACAGGAGCAGTCCAGTAGCATGAAAAGTGGCGTTGTTCGGTGTCCCAGGTCATTGAAATGACTTGCGTTTTGGTGGCACATGCAGCTAGTGATTTTACATTTACTAGTTCACTTTGAAAATAAATGCATGGTTGGACCTATGTTTGGATTCTTTGTACACTTGAAGACTGCATCAGACATTCAACACAAGATTTTTTTTTTTTTTCCTTCACTCTTCTTTCTTTGTTCTGTTTTTTTTTTTTTTAAGAGCTGTTCAATGTGGAACTCAAGTGACACTGCAGGTGTCATGCCAAATAAAAATGCTGTTTTGTAATCTCGCTGCGTTTGTTATATTATCTTTTCAAGAAGACGATTTCATAGCTAGCTACCCTCCTCCCCCCCCCCCCCTCTCCCCCCCATCCCCGCCTTTACCTCTGCCCCCTTCTCCCCTCCCACTTCCTCCTCTCTTTCTGCCTTGCCCATCGGCATCCCCATCGCTAACCCCCCTTCCCTTACTTTCCCTCATCTCTCTTTCCCCATACCCCAGCCTCCCTATCCCCGTTCCTTCCCCGTCCCCATCTCCTTCCCCCGCCCTGCCACCCGTTCCTCTTTCCCTGCCCTTTCTCTGGAGTGTATCCTCTACACCCCTCCCCCCCCCCCCCCCCCCCCCCCTTTATCCCCTGTTACCCTATCCCCCTCCCCCCCCCTCCCTCCCCCCCCTTTTCCCCCCCCCCCTAGCTATCCCCCCCCTAACCCCTGTTTTCCTTTCCTAACTCCCTCACCCCCCCCCCCCCTTCCTTTCCGTTACTCCCCCCCCTCCCCCCTCCCCGTTACCTCCCCCTCCCCTCCGTTACCTCCCCCTGCCCCTTCGCTTCCTCTGTATCCACCTCCACATCTCCTATCATACTCCCCCTCCCCTCCTCCATTCTGACTTCCGTCTCCGCCATTCCCCTTCTACTCCCCCCCCTCCACCATGTGTCTTCCTTCCGCTCCTTCATGCCGTTTCCCATTCCGCTCATTCCCATTTCGCCCTCCCCCCTCCATCATCACCCCTCCCCTTTGTTTCCCCTACCTCTCTTCTCCCCTCTCCTCTTTGGTTATACCTGCTTCGAATCCCGAAATTGCTGTATATAGTCACATTTTCATTGCATTAAAAATGCGACTAGTGTGATTGTTTGGCACAAAAATGATCTGCTGTTGATGTGTGCATTGTATCAATCTTGGAGATCAGACGAGTACTGCGGATTTGTGTAGGGAACACTACACACTGGAACCAGACAGACAGAAGGCACTGTGTATCTTCAGAACAGCAGCAGCAGTAATCATTGTCATCGTAGTAGTAGCTGTCTAAGTCATGGTATTTGACGACGATGTTTTGTTACCATTATCATTGTCATTGTAACAGTAGTAATCATCATCATTGTCATCATTGTCCTCGCCGCTGTAGTAAAAGGAGTTGTAAAATTCGACATGTTAGTTCTTCACTCACATTCACACCAAACACAGTGTTTTTAAATGTAAAAGAACTCCTAACGGCAATGCGAGTTTGTCTTGGAATCTGTTCCTTGCTTTGCCAAGTGATCAGATCAAATAAAATACGGCTGATGCTACTTTCTCACACCACAGTGAGTCACTCATAGTATGCTAGTCATTCCACTCAATGTGGAGAATCTCCAATGAAAATTGGACTTCTGTATAAGGAGAGCAACAAAAGATCACACACACAGACACACACATGCATGCACACATGTACGCATGCACACACACACTCACACACACAGACACACACAAGAACAAACGTGTGTGTGTGCATGCATGTGTGTGTGAATGTGAATCATTGTACTTGTTCATTCTTTCCTAATTCAGTGTTAGGTGGATGCTTCTCATCAAATAAATTCCATGAAAAAGGATAGCCAGGTGAGGCACAGGCCTGACAGACTCTAGTTTTTAGAGCACCCTGTATGAAAAAATACAGCAAGAACTACCTTATGTCATTTCTTTAATACTTGCTGCTGTACATGGAGTGTAAGTCAACAGAGCACCCTGTATGAAAAAAATACAGCAAGAACTACCTTATGTCATTTCTTTAATACTTGCTGCTGTACATGGAGTGTAAGTCAACAGAGCACCCTGTATGAAAAAAAATACAGCAAGAACTACCTTATGTCATTTCTTTAATACTTGCTGCTGTACATGGAGTGCAAGTCAACAGAGTACCCTGCACAAAAAATACAGTAAGAATTACCTGTCATTTCTTTTATACTTGCCGCTGTACCCATGGAATGCAAGCGAATTCAGGTACATTATCTCTCTTATTTATTTTCCATTTGAGAAAAAAAAAATACAGAAAAAAAATGTGAAAGCCAGTTGACATCTGTCCTCCCTCTTAAAATTTTTTTTCCTCAAAAACAAAAAGAGAAATACAAAAGGTTATTGGAGCCTAATAGGTCTCTGCTGAACTGGAAATTTTGTGGACACAAATAGAATCTGTAGAATTCTCCAGATGTTTTGAACTTTGTTGTTGTGATCACTTGTATGATGCTGAATTGAGACTCTGTGTTTGTGTTAGTGTGGTTGTGTGTATGTATGTGTTTGTGTGTAAGTGTGTGCATGTGTACATACGTGTGTGTGTATGTCTATGTGTGTCACTGTGTTTAAGTCTGTGTATGCCACTGTGTATGCATGTGAGAGAGAGAGAGAAAAGAGAGAGAGAGAGAGAAAGACAGAGAGATAATGAGAGAATATATCTTTGGTAAATCTCTCGATCCACAGATTTGGTGCTATTTAAATGCCCATCATTATCATTTATTATCATTACCATTAAAAAGGACTATTGAGAAGTTCATGTCAAAAGCTACTTTGGAAGCTTAGATACAAAAACTTAGAAATGACATCAAACAGCACTGAATTAATGACAGATTCTGAGTCCAGATTTATCATTGTGTGTTTGTCTTGTGTTCAGAAAGATTATCAACTGCAAAGTCTTAGTTTTTAAAGGACTTGTGATTTTTCAAGTCATGATATTCAGGTTCATTACCTCCGCAAAGAAGGTCATGTTTTCATCTGTGTCTCTCCATTTGTTTGTCATTCTATCAGCAATATTGCACAAGAATTCATTCCAGAAACAACATTAATCAAACTTTGTGGGAAAACAAAATATGCCCCAAGGATGACCCAAATAAATCTTGTGGGGATCCATGACTCAGATCCGGATCCAAGGGTAGATCCATGATCTGTTTGACCTTGATGGGGTCTGTGCTCTCCCAAGTGTCCCTTCTAGCTGGCTTAATGTACCACTGCTCAATTTCATATCGTGCAAATACACACACCATCATTATTTACAGGTAAGCATTCACAAAATGCATGAATACCTGGCACTCATAACATCCTTGCTCAAAGTGCCAACACATGCAAACTGCGAGTTATCTCTTTGACAGCATCTTTTTTTTTTATTAACACACCAAACAATGAAACACTTTTTACAACTGCCTCTTGTTTGTGCATTTCCACAAACTGAGCACTGCGTACATAAACAAATGAGGCTGGCTTACAGCCCCACGCCATACGTAAACTTGTCAGTTGTGTGTTCGGCTTACACACCATATCAAACACAAGTATAGTAGCTCAGTGTGTCGTACAGCAAAAAAAAATAAAAAAGAAAAAACTGAAGATAAAACTGGTGGACAAAATTTCAGCAACACTGCCTCTTCTGAAGCTGACAATGAAAGACTGGATGACAACAAAGCTAGGGTATTAACAAACATCCACTTGTTATATTCATTTAAAGAATGAAGAAACGCCTTGATGGCTGACAGATTGTTAATTCTCAGCTGCCTTTCACAAATCCATCAATCAATCAGTGCACAATTTTCTTTTGACTCTAGAAGTGAATATAATCTCTATATTGATAACACCATAGATCTGTTTTTATGTTTAAATTGTTGACTGCTCAAAACACACACACACTCTTTGCTTGTGAATGTATCTATTATGCATTGTTTCCTTGAGTGCAGTTGAAATGGGTTCCTTGTTTTGCTAGTTTATAATGCCCTGAAAACATTCACACTGCTTGAAATAATCCCATCACAAGCGAACATGTGCTCTTGTTTTCCCAAGAAGTCTGTACAGAGACCTACCTACACAAATCCTTGTGCTACAGTCGTGTTGGTGAGGGACATAATGAAGAAGGCCAATGATCTCTGCATGTCAGGAAACCCAGTGCCAGTTGCAGGAGCCAAGTACTGACTTTTTTTTTAATTTGTGATCCTCCACTACCAATGCTGTCATCCCATGTTTTCAGAACACAAGCCAGCTGTAACTCTGGATTTTGTCTGTTCAAGTTATTTGTGGCACTGCACCTGCCACATGTTTCCTTCATGCTTTTTTAAACTACTTGTGACTTACGATGCAAATCACACACACACACACACACACACACACACACTTACACACACACACACAAACACACTTACACGCAGGAACATGTCCATTGTGCATGTGCATATACTCATACACGAACTTCAGATTTTCTCACACTCATGCCCATGTATAGATGTATATGCACGAATGTCTATGCATGCATATACACACACTGTTCATACACACACACAAGCTCCATCACTAATCACCCCTTTCTCCTCTCTTCTCTTGTCTTTGTTCTTTCACACACGCACACACACACAAACCTGAAAACTCATGTATGTAGATACAAATACACATTGCCAGTATCACACCACCACAAGTGGATAAAGAAACATAAGCAAGCACAAAATGGCATTGCTACTGTCTACCATATGATGTCTCATTTTCAAATAACCACTCAGAGATAATCTCCCCAGTTTCTATGTTAAGTCTGAGATTTAGCACGCTGAGGTATCCTTCCGACAATGCTGCAGTTTCACGAGGACATTATATCAATGTAAAATATGCCAATTATCATTTTGAATTCTTTTGAAAAATGGACACAAAACTTTTTTTTTTTTAAACATCAAATTTGATTCAGTCCATAATATACTCATTAAATAACAAAAAAAAATCTTTAAAATCAATCAACAAAATACTCATTATTTGTTGTGTTATAAAATGATAATCCAATCAAAGGTTTGGGGTTAAATCTTATCATGATCGACTATCCTATAAATTATCTCCCTTGGAAGGCCTCGATTCTCTCTGTAGTTGCTTTTCAAATCTCTCCTGCCGAGAGTCCTATCATAAGCTGAGAGGATTCACGTTCTCAGACTTCATTGTTTGGAGCCCTTTCACTTGCCTATTACCTCTTCTCTCAGATGAGTTCCTAAGTCTCTCATCTGGACAACACAACCAAATTACATGGTGTCCCTGCCTGTGCGTGACGCACTGCGCAATTGCTGATGGTTCTTGTTGCATAACCAGTCTTGGTGAATCCATGACGACTAGACGAGACTGCCTGATACACCCAGTTGGGAAATGTCCTCCCAGAGTTCTCTGCACTCTCAGCTCTCTTGAAAACAAATCGAGCTTACTGTAAATAACAAGGGCTGCTAGTGGAACTAAGGCTGCACTCTCCGGCAGCATATGTAAACTAATTGATAGTATGAACATATTAGATGGCTTACTTTCTTATGTCTCTGTAGGTTTGTGCCACATCCATTCACTCGTACCCCAAGATAACAAATGTCACCACCACGACCCCCATCAACGCTCATCATGCCCGCCACTGCTGAATCCAGGCGTGGATCTGTTCCACATTGTCCTCCAACTGCTCAGGGCTGTTGGACTGCAGCTCGTGAACAATCTCCGGCTTGTACGACTCGCGTGCTTCGTCCAGTATGGTCTGGAAGATCTCACACTGCAGATTCGACTCCAGCTTCTTTACCGCCGTAGCCTCTGCCACAAAAACAGATCCTTGTCAGTGCTGACTTGCAACACAGAAACTGACAGAGAACATTACAATCAAAATTCGATTCGTAAGAGAGGAGCACCTGACACAGACGACTGTATCAGCTGGCTTCAGGTTTTCGCAGGGTGTTTGGTTTCTTTTGTTTTTCTTCTTTTAAACCTTTGTCATGTATCTCTTTGTTTTTTTCCAGCAAGTTAGGGCCCCAAAGAATATTTCTAAAATTTCTGAAAGGTTTTAAAATCGTAAGAAGAATATGATTCTACACTCACAATTTTCCTCTTTCAGGTACACAGGAGAACGAAAACAGGGGTGAAAGGGGTTGGGTTGGGTGTGTGTGGGGGGGGGGGGGGGGGGGGGGGGGGGGGGGAGCGGGGCAGAGGGTTGTAAGAGGATGTCAATCAAGGAACAGGTGAGCCTGTGCTACACATGTCTTTCGAAAAGAACTGCCGACACGGTGACACACCCTCAACATATGTACAGTTTTATCCCCAGTCCATGTGACCTCTACTTACTCTGCTGACCAGTAAGCCATGATTGGTTGTTTACCCAATCCCCCTGCTCTCCCTCCACCCCTACTCCATCCAATTGAATTCATCCAAAAGGCTGAGTTGACTTAATTACAATGGGCGAAAGGACGGTGGACAAAAGAGGAAAATGTGCAGACACACAGTACAAAGTTAGCTGATCTAGTCACTCTCGAGCTCCAGCCCCTCAGAATCTTCAATGGCTGGATCTCACCACTCTTCTGTCACTGGAAAGGAGAGTGGATTTAGTCGCTAGTATACAGGACTTTTTTCCCCTTCGTTGTAGCCGGGACTAACCCAAAGATTAGGACAGCTGACCACCATATGCCACATTTGTCTGCAGAGGAATCTTTAGTTGAAGACAGGGGCAATAACCCCTGACCGCCTATCGGTCACAGGTGGGGAGGGATGGAACAGCCGTGGTTTGTTTTAAACAGCGCACTTCTGCTGACAGCTGCCAGCTTCCTCGCGCTTACCTGCCACAAGCTTTCCTCCCTACGCGTAATGTGATACTAGCTGTCTGGCTGATAGTGTGTTGAAAACAGGATGCTGTGTTTTCTTAATACTTTGCACCAGAATGCAACAAACTGTGGTTGATTGATGTCACTGTATTGTGGGGTCTCTGACTAACAGAACAATATCAAACATGAATGCATCTTCTTTCATACGCATTGCTGACAAGCACCACAAAGATTTGTCAACAAAAAGCAACTGAAACAGACTAATGAACACACACAAAGTGAAATGAAATCGCAACTCAGTGGAGAGCATGCGTTCCTGAAGCTATCACGCTCAACCTCGTGCATATTGGACGTGCATATCTTTCCTTTTAAACTGACAGAAAATTAGTTGCGGGGACTCCTACCTGACAGCCGGTACTGGGCCTGAATAAACAGTGTCGGCTCTGGTCATCTTCACTGGGAACACGGCGGCTGTTTCCCTACCATGGCCTAGGCATGTTTTGCTTGTTTATCTGCGTGCTCTATGTGCTTGTGAAGCATGCTGAAACTGATTATATCACAGCCACACCATGCTTTTAGTAAAGCAAGATTTTAGCATGCCACACATGCAGGTGTCAGTTATAAACAATGAAATGCTTTCTACCTGACTTTGTTCTTTCGCCCGTTCAAATCATTTGAAACTGATGTCATATATACAGACACCAATGCAAAATGTCTCATTTTCATCTTCATGGTGGGCCTACTCACGACTGGAGAGAGAGAGAGAGAGAGAGAGAGAGACACACACACACACACACACACACACACACACACACACACACATTGACAGAAACCCACACACCAACAACAGCGGTATATAAACAGATGCATCACACACACACACACACACACACACACACACGCACACACACATTGAAATTTATTTCCACCCCACACCTACTTTAACACAGACACCCGCGAGTGTGCACGCATGTGCGCAAGCACATCCACAAATATGACAACAAAAACAGCATCTCTCTCTCTCTCTCTATCTCAATTGTAACTGGCTTAATCAATTAATTGGTTTTAATTGAGAAGGTAAAAGATTTAACCGGGAATGCTTGTCACCTCTTAGCATTCAGGCATTTATTGGATTTGAAATTTTTCAATTGAGGGAAATATGTCTGGTTTTTCGGGGAGACACAGGCCATGTGTTTTTCCATTATCACCTGTGGTTTTGATTCCTGTGTGCAAGCACAGATCAGACTGATCTAAACATTCTTGAGCTGATCTCTTGACAGGTCGGCTCTTCTTTGTTTTCTGACAACCAAGAACGCCGGCCGGCTGATTGAAAGAATCGACACGATGTACACCGACTCAAAGAAAGATCTGGATCGAAAGTTGTCCAGATTTCTGTCATTCTCTCTATGTCATGAGCAGCATTTTCTTTTGTAGTATAACACTGAGAATGTGCTGACATGTGTCTCGTTTTCTTCAGTTTATTCTAGACTGAAATACTGCAACAAATCATTGGAGAAGTTGACACAAAGTCTAGCATTTCATCCTTTATCTTGTACCTTTCTGAGCACACGATTGCCGCACACACGGCACACAACAAATCTACACGTTATTTGTGTTCACTGAAGTTGTGTTCAAACGCCCCCGCCATTGTTGGTGCTACAAACACGCAGGCGTATGCACATACAAAAGATCGGCATGAAGTAGGCCTACACGTAAGCAACAAGACTAGCCAATGCAGGGTCAGTCACATACCACGCGTGCACGTGCGCGCGCGCACACACACACACACACACACACACACACACACACACACACACGCACACACACACACACAGAGCGTGAGACTCAGAGAGAGAGAGAGGAAGGAAAGTAATCGCCTGGTGGAATGTCTCATCTCACACACGCACAACAAGAACAGCACAGCATGAGAACACATGTGCTGCCTTGAGCAGAGGGGCAGGGCCCTATACACGCGCACTGCTGATTTGTCAGCACTCAGCAGTGAGTCACGCCGCCTCTGTTTATCGCCTGCTGGGCAGGAAAGAGAGAACTAAAGAGCACGATTTTCATCTCGCCTGCTGGGCAAGAAGGGGAGAACTAAAGAGCAGGATTTTCATCTCAGCCAAACAGCTGTGATGCCTGGGTAGTCCAAAGAATCCTGGAAAGGACACAAGAGAGGGTCCTGGGCAGTGCTGCAGGGAGTAGGATACCGGAAGGACTGTGAGGGATGCCTGATAGTTTCCCATCCACTCCCATTTCACTGATTGTTGAGGTGAGCTTAGAACCTAGAGGCTAGGGCAGTGGGCCTGCTAGTTTCCCATCAACTCCAATTTCACTGATTGTTGAGGTGAGCTTAGAACCTAGAGGCTAGGGCAGAGGGCCTGCTAGTTTCTCATCAACTCCCATTTCACTGATTGTTGAGGTGAGCTTAGAACCTAGAGGCTAGGGCAGAGGGCCTGCTAGTTTCTCATCAACTCCCATTTCACTGATTGTTGAGGTGAGCTTATTGTTGAGGTGAGCTTAGAACCTTAAAGCTAGGGCAGAGGGAGATCATGTCTATTTCTTCAGTTAAGCACTGAAATAATTGTTCTTTTTTTTCCCCCTTCTTCTTATCACTGCAGAACAGACTGACAATTGTGGCATCTGAAAAAAAAGTAACTGGTATATCAGAGTATTCTGATTTGGCACAACATGGCATTCAAATATAGAGTTAGTTTGGGATTGGGAAAATGAAATGTGAAAGCAGAATTGGTATTTCCGGTTAGATATTGGTTTGCATATCAAGATGAGAGGATTTTTCTTGGTATATATGCATTGAGAGAATGGCACTGACCGTCAGTTTACTAGCTGTGCAAAGAACTAGAAATACAGTATTGTATTATCTACCAATATTCACCTAAAACTATAAAAAGAATGTATAGATATTATAACAGAAAATCGAAAGTGAATGCAATATTCAAAGTTAATTTTCTTAATAAATTATTTGACTTCTCCCCCCCCCCCCCCCCCCCCCCCCCCCCCCCCCCCCACACCACTGCCTCCCTCTTCTTCCCTTGGAATATGCAGTCCAGATATTTTTTAATACAGGAGTATAGCCAACAAGTGGTGCTCTTATTAATGAAAGAACCCCCGTTTTCACATGTCGCATTTTTTCCCAGCAGGCAGTGGGAGTTAGGGTGCAAGCGATACACTTGACAGGTCTTAATTATACTACAGCCAGCTTTCCTTTCAATAGATTCATCTTCCTTTATCTTTCTTATGATCTTCTCATCTTCCCTTCAGATGCAGAATAGGATCATATACAATGAGGCATACCGGTAAGGAAAACTTGTTAACTGGAGCATGGACAGGAGCTAAAGGGTGGTTCACTTTCTTCTTTCCTCTTCTTAAATGGTTCTGGGTGATGATTCAGCTTTTCCCTGACAATATCTTGTCAACCCAGAGTGCATCTTATATACGAACACCATCCCCCTGATACGGATATGATCAAAAAACAATTTCTCTGTTCCAGATTTCTGGCTCATCGTGGAAAATGTGTAAAACTGAGTGTAGCTTAATTTCATGGAGAAACTGAGAAAGACTGGAGGTCCTGACTCACCTGTTCTGCAGTCTGTCGTACAGGATGGAGTTGTCGGTGCGCAGGACGAAGACGATGTCAAACAGCGTTCAGGGAAAAACTCACAACCATGGTAGTCCACAATAGTGCCCCCAGCTGACATGTCATCCTCCATCTCATCTAGGATCTGTCGCACAGTTCTTGTCAAATCAACATTGAGAAAATCACTCACTAAATATGATTCTACATTGGAAAATCACAAAGGTCTAAATTAAAACAAACAAACAAGGACAAATTTCATCAACAGGAAGAGATCATTTTAAAGAAAATGAATTTCTACTGTCTTGAATTTACAGAATTTCAGCTCTTTCTTTCGGTGAACTGCTGGTGCATTTGCTAATGTCGACCACACAGGACTGAAAGTGTGGGCCATAAGCTGGCACTGGAAATGACGCTCAGGGGATACAACATACATACCCCATCATGAGCTGATACAGGGTGGAAAACAAAGAAGATACCTTCATCCTCAAACTGAACTGTGGCTATCCCATCAATCCTGAAACCAAATATTGTGACCATGCTACCAATCCTGAAATTGAATTATGGCAATCCCACCAAATCATCAAACTGGAATATGGCCATCCCACCAATCCTGAATTTGCATTAAGTACTCTCTAGTTATTTTGGACCTTATCACAAAACAGGGTGCCATCCTAAAAACATTTTCCTAAGAAACAACTTCTGAAATGTATTTGTAACTCGCTTAAATATTTGATGTTTTTAAATGCTCATATAACTAAGTCTGCAATGTTTGTGTGTAGGTGTAGCTGCATGAAGTATTACATCAAAACTGAAGTAAAGTTACATTATCTTTACTTGTTAATATTCAGTGATATATATAGCACAGGAAAGCAATAGCTAAATTAAAACAAAAGCTCTATTTCTTCAGAGAGAAAGTCTTGAGCCAAATAAAAACAAACCACATACTAACTTACTAAGATTCTTGATCCCATCAATCAACTCACTCAATTTGTTCAGTAAAAGTTGTAGTGGTGACCCTCTGAAATTTCATGCTACTGGTGGTAATAGCAAATGACATACCCTTACATATCCTTCTGTGCACTGAATCATTTGTGTATGAAGTCAATGATCTTATTCTCCAGTTTATACTTAATGTTCACAAAATACACAATAAGAATACTCACAACATCAATCTTGTGACTTTAAAGGAAGTTTGTCTCCTAGTCCAAAGATTGCCCAGTCATTCTCATTTTAAGATTTGAAATCACATATTCATTTGAAAACTTCAGTATCATTTTCATTGGTCAAGTTCTTTCTTTTCTTTTTGTTCTTCACTCTCTTGTGCCCTGCTGTCTGTACCACAGACCCATCACTTGACAGGAAGTCACTTCTCGAAAACTTTTGTAACTTGCCATCCTCAGCTTCTACTTTTTCTACTCATTGCAATTTTTTTTCCATCAAAAATCAAATAAACAAAAAGTGAAAACCACTAGGAATTCATTTTCAGGACACTGATTTAGTTTCATTTTCACTAAAGTGATAGATACTAAAATAAATAATGAGAAAGATTCACACACACACACACACACACACACACACACACACACACACACACACACACACACATACGGACACACACACACACACACACACACACACACACACACACACACAACTACTGCTTTTACCCAAATTTCTATAAACCAGAAAGCACACCAACAAAAGATCTTCCCAATCTTGTGGGAAAAAAAGAAAGAAAGAAAAAAAGCACACTCTCACAGATCCTATTTAATAATAATAAGTATTTTGTTCCATAAGACCTGCAGCCTTCTTAACAGCAAAAGCAACAAAAATCCAACCAATCTTGCAGAAAAAAAAAAAAAAGAAAGAAAAAAGCGCAATCTCACGAATTCAATTTCTTCCATAAGACCTGCATCTCTGGTGATGGCAAAAACTGCAGAGTTCCATACAGCAAATATAGAGAGACAATGTATGACAGCATAACTTCTCATCTGAACCATATCACAACACAAGACTACACTAACAGTACACACACACACACAATGATATAAACATGACAGTAAATTTTACCCCCTGGATGTAACCTGTGTTCAATCTACTTCACACTCGTTCATGTGCACAATCTGCATTCTAAATTTTAACCCCTACAAGTAACCTGTGCTTGTCATAGTTCATTCTACTTCACATTTGTTCATGTGTACAATCTGCATTCTTCTTGGTATCAAAACGCCATACTGACTGTCACAGCAACATCTCATACACACCCAAAACAAGCAACAAACTGATAGCAAGGCAAAACAGTCCACAAACCCCACAAAGCAGAGGTAACATCCTTGTAAACATTGCAGCTCACTCACCCTGTCTTCGTCAATGATGGGACATTGCAGTTCATTGTCATAGCCCTCAAACAGTTCCATGTCTGTGGCCAGCTTGCTAACGCTGATGTATTTCAGTCCTGTCAGCTCCGCCAGATGTTCGCTCAACGTTGACTTTCCGGTACCTGGGGTTCCTAGCAAATAACAGTCCATGTGATCTGGATATTAGTTGTATTCTCTGAAGAGACCCCTCTGTTTTTTTCATTCTTTTTCTGCCACTGCTTTCTTTTGTGTGTGTGTGTGTGTTTTTTTTAAATATAACTTTATTTCGTTAGGAAAGGAGGGTGTAGAAATCATGTTAAAAAATGTTATGGCTTGTGTCTTCCAATTTACCTGAAAAGAAATATGCCAAACTCTCAGCTAACATGATGCAGTAGTAATTCTTACGCTGTGTGTCTCTGACGTATACAATTCCCATCAGATGCACTGGAATTCTATTCAGTGGGTCTCTAAAACGTACCAAAATTTACAGCCATAATTTTCTTCTGTGCATATTAGAGCTTTGAACAGCACGTCATGTAAAACCACTTTCATCTGATCCACAATTAAGGCTGATAAAAACGTAACTTCTTCGGCGTTATAGAATCTTCTGAATCGATGAACAACTTCTGCTTGAGACTCTTCTCTCTGCTGAAAACCAACAAACGTAATCAAATTAGATGACCCAGTCTATGATAAGACCACAAGATCACATGATTTCACCAAGTGTGGACAGCATGGAAAACCGCATGAAATTCAGCTTTTCAGAACCAAAATCAATAGTTCATCTGTGGGTTGCAGGGTGATAATCCAGCAAATACAATAAAGGGATCCATGCACACAGTACAAGAGTGGCCAACCTACATATATATATATATATATATATATATATATATATATATATATATATATATGAATGTGTAGCACACAGTACAAGAGTGGCCAACCTACATAGTTTCCTAAGTTATTCCACAAATATTCGTCTGTTTGTCACCAGGCTGCAAATGATCATTGCAATACAACTAGAACATAGCCAAATAGCAAAATGTTTCAGTACAGACAGAAAAGGCTCATACTATGAAAATTCTGTGATGATAATCGCAGAGGGCATCCCATATATCCAGTTTCACTGTTAGAATCCTGATAGTGTAGGTGTTCACGTTTCTTCACTTCACTTTATTAACACAATTAACACTAGCATCGGAACACAAATCTAAAAAAATACTGTTCAGCAAAAATGGAGAGCTTCATCAACTTTGTTGACAACATCTCCAATCCATTTCTGTTGAATTCTTTTCTCTGTGTATTTGTGTGTGAGCCACTCAGAATAATGCGCTCATGTGTGTGTGTGGTTTTCAGTACATTGATTTACAGTTACAAAGTGTGACCCCTAAATATTCTTGTGACCCCTGAAAATTTGGAAACACAGTTTTTCACACCAGGTCTGAACCCTTAACTTTTAGGAAATAATTATCACTATGAACAGACTGTTTTGGTGCAAAGCTCCCTAAAATACACAAAACTGGGCAAGCCAGTCTATAATTTGAGTTTAGATTAATAGATAGAACCAGAAGAGAGACAATGCACTCTTGCCTCCAGTCATTACATACATGCTTACTTTAGCTCATGGTCAAGCAGCACTGGCCAGTGCGCATGGCATCGACCTCACATTCATCAAAACACTGGCTCAAAGTCAAAACTATAAATTTCTTCTGTATTTGCAGACCGGCTAGTGAACAATATTTTGAATGAAAAGTGGAAAGAGGGAAAGATAAACGTTTTGACACTGTCCAGTTATTCTAATTTCTACCCATGAGTTCTCTTCTGAAGAAGAAATTACAAGTCTTTCTAACTAAATAGATGTTCAGCATACTGTCACACTATTAAATTCAGCAATTTATTCCGAAATCGCCGCTCACATGTCATGTGATTAGTTTCAGTTTGTGGTATTCTAAGTACTCCATATGAAACCTAGCCTTTATCAGTTTATGGACTGTCACTTGATGCATCATTGGACTGTAGGTAATGGTGTCATCATGGGACTGTAGGTAATGGTGTGAATTTCAACCATCAAATTAATCTGAACAGCATTTCGACCCAGAGAGTTGAATTTTCCACAAGGAGTTTTCCCTCTACATCATATCAACTGACCTCTGGCAGTCAGTCAGCACAAAAGATCATGGCCGATCTGCTGGATTCATGATCATTGTTACAGTGTATTGGTCAGCAATCACACGTTGACAACATCTTATTAAATTGATAAGGGAAATCATTTGATATTTTTTTCATAATTTGCTAACTAAATTATATCAATACGGGTAGGCAGCTTGAGCATATTATCACATGGATCATGAGTGACGTTGGTGTAAGCTGGTTGCTAAATTTGGCTTTTTTTTTTTTTTCGCACCCATGGGCATGGGTAAATGCTATTATAATACTAACTACTACTTCATGCAACTTGTTATTAATTCAGCAACCTGAGACTTACGTGATGGGTGATAATTTCCAGTTTGTGTAACTTTATTTCTCCGCTTCACAATCATGTAAAACTCAAGACTTAATGGAATGTTCATCACTAGATCAGATTTCTCACTGGGCCGTTGGTAATCGTGCATGTTTTAACCATGGAATTAATCCGAACAGCGTTTTGAGACTGAAAATAGATAATCCCTTTCTGTTAAAAAGAATTCTTCTCTTTCTTGGTTACGCTAACAATTCGTACTCGTAGTCATCCGGCACGGGATATGACTGCCGATCTCGATATGCGATGCTAGACACTCAATAACACCCTGTCCTCAGAGAGGAAAGTTTGAGAAAAATGCTTTCCCGTTCTTCCAGCAGGAAAGTACTCGCAAGTAATTGTGGATATTGCCGAAGTATCAAGTTACAAAACCGATTCATTCAACAACTCAAGAAGCTCATTGAACATACCTGTGATCAGGATATTCGGTCCACGAGGTCGACTTGCTGCCATGTTGATCTCTGTCCAGTCAAGGGAAACTACTCCTTCAAGTGCGTCTCTTTGCCGCAAACTGTCCAACGCAGTTGGTTTCAAAACGAGGTGACTGAGGGCGGAAAATGAAGCAAATTTTAAAAAGACCAGACCGATATAATAATGAACTACAAAGAGAAAACAAAAGACAAAGAAGAAAGAAGAACAAACAACAGAATGCTAAACACCAATCATGCTTTTTGTGCGCCTTCAAATTACAAACCAAGAAATGGATAATCACATAATCGATGACATAATAAAAGGACAGAAATATGGCTATAAAAAAAAAAAACGTATATCCTGCTCATAAAGCTCCTCGGCAGTATAGTGGTCAGTATTCCCGCCTGTCATGCGGTAGACCGGGGTTCATTTCCCCGCCGGGAATAGCGACATTTTCTAAGCCAAACTGCTGAAAGCTGAGAGACCAACCCTGCTCATAGATTCTGTCTGTTGGGAGCGACGAGGAGGTCATTTGCCTGCTCTACGGCATGACGACAACATTGTTGCCACTGGTGACATCAACAGCAAGAATAAATCACCACTACCACCACATCGCCCAAGCCGAGAGTACAATTGCAGTTCTTAGAACCACACTGCGGAATCGGCTCCAGCGATTTATATTTCTGCTTAAAACCACAAGAGGCAGGATCGACTTCGCTTCCTCCCTCCTCCTCCTCCTCCTCCTCCTCCTCTTTATCCTCTTCTTCTCCTTCTTCTTCTTCTTCTCTCTTCTTCTTCTTCTTCTTCTTCTCTTCTTCTCTCTTCTTCTTCTTCTTCTCTTCTTCTTCTTCTCTCCTCCTCCTCCTCCTCCTCCTCCTCCTCCTCCTCTCTCTCTC
Source organism: Conus betulinus (assembly GCA_016801955.1). Classification (NCBI taxonomy): domain Eukaryota; kingdom Metazoa; phylum Mollusca; class Gastropoda; order Neogastropoda; family Conidae; genus Conus; species Conus betulinus. Next base: position 140,458 of record JADBJO010005460.1, read on the forward strand.
TCTCTCTCTCTCTCTCTCTCTCTCTCTCTCTCTCTCTCTCTCTCTCTGCGTGCGTGCGTGCGTGCGTGCGTGCGTGTGTGTGTGTGTGTGTGTGTGTGTGTGTGTGTGTGTGTGTGTGTGTGTCTGTCTGTCTGTCTGTCTGTGTGTCTGTCTGTGTGTGTCTGTCTGTGTGTGTGTGTGTCTGTGCGTGCGTGTGTATGTGTTTTCTTATGTGCTTGTGTTCATAAATAACTGGAGCCCCTCCAGTTAGCTAGCAAATTCTTATCGTATCTTACCAACGATTCGGCTTATAGGCTTTATCAATTGTTTGTCTGATTATTTAAGAATGATACGATGGTGTATGTATGTGCATGCGTGCGTGTGTGCGTACGTGTGCGGGCGTGTGTGTGTGTGTGTGTGTGTGTGTGTGTGTGTGTGTGTGTGTGTGTGTGTGTGTGTGTGTGTGTGTGTGTGTGTGTGTGTGTGTGTGTGTTTGAAAGGGTTGGGGCGAGGGAGGTTGCGTGTGTGTGCGCGTGTGTGTGGGTGTGCGTGTGTATGTGTGTTGTTGTTGTTGTTGTTGTTGTTGTTATTTTAATATGAGTGTGCTGTTTTCATGTGAAGGCTAGTTTCCAATAGATAAATTGGTCTAGAAGCTATAATCCTTCTATAGTCTATCAAGTGTATTTCCAACGTTGTTAAGCTTTCCTGCTGTGGCAGCGTGATCAGGCAGATCATTCCACCACAAGTTATAACTCCGTTCGTGAAAAAAAGTGCGAACAAAAGTTAGATTGTGTGAAAGGTTTTGTCAGTTTTAGTAAGTGTCTTCTTGAGTATACATTATTTTTGAAAAGATTTGTGTGGTCCTGTTTTTGTCATTTTTAGTTGAAGTCTCCTTGTGTGTATATTATCTTTGAAAAGATTTGTGTAGTGCTGCATGGTTTTATCAGTTTTAGTGGACGTCTCCCTGTGTGTACATTATCTTTGAAAAGATTTGTGTGGTCCTGGTTTTTTTTTTTTTTTCAGTTTTAGTTGAAGTCTCCTTGTGTATAGATAATCTTTGGAAAGATTTGTGTAGTGCTACATGGTTTTGTCAGTTTTAGTGGATATCTCCTTGTGTGTACATTATTTTTAAAAATTTGTGTGGTACTGCATGGTTTGTCAGTTTTTAGTGGATGTCTCCTTGTGTGTACATTATCTTTGAAAAGATTTGTGTGGTACTGCATGGTTTTGTCAGTTTCAGTGGGTGTCTTCTTATGTGTACATTAGCTGTGAAACGATTTGTGTGGTGCTGGTTTTGTCAGTTTTTAGTGTGTGTCTTTATGTGTACATTATCTCTTTGAAAAAATTTGTGATGTGCTGGTTTAGTCCGTTTTGTTTGGGTGTCTCCCTGTGTGTACATTATCTTTTAAAGTGAAAAGGTTCTCTTATCGTAATGGCCATGCAGAATTTTGATGTGTCCAATCACAATCACATCACCTCTCAGCCTCCGATACTTAAGGCTTGGAAGTTGTAGGTTACTTAAATCTCTCCTCGCATGTCAAAGTTACCCATACCTATAATTTGCTCGGTAATTCTTCTCTGAACCTTTTCCGTTCAGTTAACATGCTTTCTAAGGTACGGGGACGTTAACACATTTCCATGACGTTAACACATTTCCTATATCTAGGATTGGGTTGATCAATGATTTGAATAGAGGAACCATTATGTCTTTATTTTTTCAAACAGAATTTATATGATAAGCATAATTGAGGTTGGTTCAGTTTCACGAATATGATGTATTTTGCGTTTATCGCTGTTGAGTTTTATCTGACACAGCTCTGTTCATCTACATTATTCTTGTATTAATGACTGACGTATTTCCCAAGTGTAGATGGTTGCCTGCATAAGCATGGCATATTTTTCGAATCGATTGTAACGGATTTGGAAAACAAGTTTTTTTTTTTGTTTCTTAATGTATAACATTCTGAATAAGTGTTTATTGTTGTATTAATGACTGATACATTTCCCAAGTGTAGATGATTGCCTGTATAAGCATTGCATGTTTTTCGAATCAGTTGTAACGGGTTTGGAAAACAAGCTTTATGTGTCTTAATTTATAACATTTTAATTGGAAATGAAATGAGGCAGGGAACAGTAAACAATAAACAGTAAACAAATGGGGTAGTCTTTGCTTCCATAAGGAAACCTAACACAGAATAACTTTTATTCAAGACTGGCACAGCCTTTTAAACTTGAATAAAGTCAGACAAATACAAAGACAAACAATCTAATAGTGGGGGAAAACAAGTGCAGGCCAACAACTAAATTGTCTTCATAGTAATGACTTGGCAAAACTTTGAACTTAAGGAGAGGGGAGGAGGGGGGGGGGGGGGGGGGGCAGAAGGTTGAAGATGTAAAAACTGGGAACATGAAATTAAGAAAATATGAAAACTCTTCACTGGCTGCATAAACATGAAAACTCTTCATCTGCCTTTAAAAGGGATTGCGATGGTTCCCTTATGCAGCCAGTGAAGAGTTTTCATATTTTCTTAATTTCATGTTCCCAGTTTTCACATCTTCAACCTCCCTCACCCCCCCCCCCCCCCCCCCCCCCCCCCCCCCTCCTTAAGTTCAAAGTTATTCAAGTTAAAAGGCTGTGCCAGTCTTGAATAAAAGTTATTCTGTGTTAGGTTTCCTTATGGGAGCAAAGACTACCCCACTTGTTTACTGTTTATAACATTTTAAATAAATGTTTATTCTTGTATTAATGACTGACATATTTCCCAGTTTAGATTGTTGCCTATATAAGCATTGCATTGTTCGTCCATGTACTTGTCTATGTCAAGTTTTAAAAGGCAGTGCCAGTCGTGAATGAATGTTGATTTTGTATTTGTTCATTTCTCCAGTTGTTTGTTGCTGTGTAGATGTGTTCGGTACGGGGTATATAAGCAAACTTGGAACTTCCTTTTGGAGGGATGTTTCCTTGTTTGCTCTGTGTGCTCTGTGCTGTTATATCTGCTGGGCGATTCGATGTCGTAAGCAACATTCCTTTGGACTTGTGGGCGTGTGTTTGTTTTCTTGTGGGGGCCAGAGTTACCCTACTTGTTTGTTGTTTATTGTTTACTGTTCCCTGCTTTATTTCATATTTACTAAGAATTGCACGTTTTTCGAATCAGTTGTGACGGATTTGGAAAACAAGCTTTCTGTGTCTTAACTCCAAGAATGATATCTTGGCTCAGATTTCACCAAAATGCTTCATTTCATTTCCTTGAATCAAAATTACACTTCTGCGCGGGGGAAGAAAGAGAGGAAGGGGAGGAGACATTCTTTTCCTTTCTTTCTCTTCCGCTATCCCCCTGCCCCCTGCCACACAGCTTGAGACTCAAATCTTTTTTAAATGGTGATCCATCAGCGAGGTTGAGGATGATGAAGATGATGCTACGGGCTTTTCATCTTGGTTGAGACTGCATGTCAGGGCTGTACTCTACGCTTCAATTCATGTATGTCTGTATGCCTGCGTGAACCAGGCCCGAGAGATACAGACACCTGTAGTGTTGGTCAGGAAATCATAGCAACACTCTAAAAGACACATTCATTAAGTGGGTGAGATTCGAGTCTGCGGTTCCTGACTTTCCTGGGGAGCCCATAGCAACATCAGCTCCGGATGCCAACCGGTCGGGGCTGCCAGTCCTTTTTCAGCAGCTCCGGTCAGCTGAGTGGCATTCCAAACCAAAAGTACGATAACCAACAGAATCGTTTTGGATGGTGACTGATGCAGTTAATGATCAAGTTTCAGGAGACTGTTCGGCCCCGGCCGGATCTTAGGTATCCGTGGTTGAGTATGCCATGGGCCTTATGGGAAGACCGCAGTGTAGTTCCATCCACTTATCGACCCGAGTTGTTCCCACCTGAAATAAACAGCATGTCCCTATGTTTTCAAGACACCTTGAACAGCCCACATACAGACATTTGCTAACGGTATTTGTTCCTTTAAACATTAATTTTGGTTTATGTTAGGACAGCAGAAGATTGATTAGACACAGGTGGGCCAGTGTTGGAGCCAGGCTGGCCCAGTATAGGAAATAATTCGCATGTTAATTTTGCCCGTATCACATCACTGATCAATTCAGGAAAAACTAAAGTTTCGTGAGGATGTCTCAGGCCAGGAAAAAAAACCTAAAGCTTCGCGAGGATGACTCAGAAAAAAAAAAACTAAAGCTTCGTGTGGATGACTCAGGAAAAACTAAAGCTTCGTGAGAATGTCTCAGGAAAAACTAAACCTTCGAGTGTATGACTCAGAAAAAAAAATAATAAAGCTTCGTGCGGATGTCTCAGGAAAAACTAAAGGTTTGTGTGGATGACTCAGGGAAAAAAAAAAACAACAAAGCTTCGTGTGGATGTCAGGGGAAAAAACAACTAAAGCTTCGTGTGGATGTCTCAAAAAAAAAGTAAAGCTTCGTGTGGATGTCTCAAAAAAAAAGTAAAGCTTCGTGTGGATGTCTCAGAAAAGAAACAAACAAACAAACAAACTAAAGCTTCGTGTGGATGTCTCAGAAAAAAATAATAAATAAAAAAAATAAAGCTTCGTGTGGATGTCTCAGGAAAAAAAAAAACCCCTAAAGTTTCGTGTGGATGACTCAGTAAAAAAAAAAAAAAAAAAAACTAAAGCTTCGTGAGAATGAGAGCCACTTCATTTCCTCCCCCGCTGTGGTTGTTTTTGCTGCTCTGGTTTGGGTCCGTCGCTTCTAATGATGAATCCCAGGTCAGTGAGATGTTGAACAAAGAAAGGTAAATCCATTGTTGAACAGCCTAGCCTCTGACCGTAGGCAGTTGTATCAGCACTGATGGTGGCCACGTGGCTTTTTTTTCAATTATTCATTTCCTTGGCCATCCAGCTGTATCCCTGTGAGCTCTAGTCCTTCGTCCCAGCAAATGCGATGTCGCACGTATGGGCTGGTCCGCACGCAATGAAACCTCTTTCATGAAACTTAGTCTGACAGTGGAATCCTTTTTCCTGTTGAAATAGGCCCATGTGTTTGTTCAAACTTCAAGAATGCCAGCCATGGAAGAGATCAGTCTCTGCTTGTTTAGAACGAAGTGTTTCGGTGGTCAAATCAAATGACCTCAGCTCATTTTCTCTCGGCCAAGGTGTGCCTTGTACTGTTGAATTCTATTTTCATTTTATGGATTCCATCAAAGCAGAGATTAACGCAACATGTTTTAATCCTTTTTTTTTTAACCAGACATGTTTATCTCTTCTTCTTTTTTTCAAGTATATTTCTGTGAACGATGGTTCCCACAGTTCGACGTATATGTTGTAGGAAAAATCGAGAATATCACTGGAATGAATAGAATGATATCACAGTAACAGAGGTGAAATATTGCACAAAGTCTCCAATACCAAAATGCATAACAAAGAAATAACTAACATCAAGTAGCAATCACACACACACACACACACACACACACACACACACACACACACACACACACAAACACACACACACACACACACACACACACACACACACACACACACACACACACAAACACACACACACACACACTCACACATTAACTAAAGAGATAGATATATAAATAACCAAACGATATGACACCAAACCAAACCAATCTTTTTCAATCTTTTTTTTTTTTTCTTTTTTTTTTTTTTTTTTTTTTTTTTTTTTTTTTTTTTTTTGGGGGGGGGGGGGGGGTTGTTACTGTTTTTTTGTTGTTGTTGTTGTTGTTGTTTACTTTTCTTTCTATTTTCATTTTATAACACACACACACACACACACACACACACACACACACACACACACACACACACACACAACAGGTACTATGCAGTGGTCACAGATTGCCGGACCACCTGACTTGCAGTGGTCTATTGACTGTAGGATTTGGATTACAAAATTGCTTATCGTTGTGTGTTGTTGTGTTGTTTTTCCGCATTTTGATATTGCTTGGGCTGCATTTTGGTAATTGATGCCAAGTGACTCTACCAAGTGCATTTTTTGATTGTTAACTATCTGTCTCATCTTGTTGATTTTTTCCCTCTTCTTTATATTGTTAAACATTTTCTACATTTGTTGTTTTTGTCTGAATTTATCAGGTAACACTTGTATTTCTTTCTTTCTTTGAGGTCGTGTTTGTCCTCATTTCACCACTTTCATACTTAGAATCTTGGTAATTGGTACAACTGTGTGTGGATATTTAGGTGTCGATCACTTGCCTCTCCTACACTTATCTGGGTGTCATATGGGTATTTGTTGTATGTGTTGAAGAACACAAACATTATCTTTTCTTGCTTTTTCAGAACGAACACGTTTCTGTGTTCAAACGTTTATTACTAGAAATATTTTCTATTAGCACTTTGATTGTGATTTTCGTTTATTTTCGCTTTTCGCTTTTGATTAATATAAATTATATTAGTCTTTTCTTTGTATATTGTTTAATTTTGCTTATACTGACTATAAGACTTGCTCGAGGCCTCGGTATCTTTGCTCAGGGCTCGAGCGAGTGTGTGTACGTATGATAAATATATATATATATATGTATAGATACATATAGATTCTTAAAAATTCCATTTCATTTTTTGTTATATATAGTTAAAATTTAGAAAACTCTTCTTCACTAAAGTCCACAACTAACTGCAACATGTCGTTAACTTTGGACACATGGCCTACTAAACAGGGACTCCGAATAGGCTATTTGAATATCAACAACTCAAGAAATAAGAAAGACGATGTTGCAACTATTCTCCATAACAATGGTAACAACTTTCACTTATTTTGTTTTGCGGAATCCCGTTTGTCCTCAGAAATAGCAAATGCTGATATGAGCATAGAATAGAAACACTTTTAATGGTATACTGTGTGCACACTCAAAATAAGTCCACACCGATTGCAATAAACCAACAATGTGTACAGCACTGCAAGCTCTGAAGACTGCATTTGGAGGATACATATGAAATGAATATTGGTGTGACAAATAAACCCAAATTGGCATTACAGACACAGTGACGTCTCGAGTACAACAGGCGTATTAACAGCGTCTACTACCACTCTAAGGAGAGGACGAGGGGGGAAAGGGCGAAAGGGGAGAGAAGGGGGGGGTAAAAGAGGAAAAAGGGGACAAAGTTAAAGGAAATAAAAGGGAGGCCCAAACAACGGGAAAAAGATAAATGAAAAAAACAAAAAAAAGCAAAAAAAAGAAAAGAACATCAAAAGGGAAGTGCACAAACACCAGACAAATCTAGTACAACGGATGAACACCACAGGTGGACACACCGGAAGACATAGAAGGAAAAGAAAAAGAAAATAGCCGAGAAGCATGAACCGCCTCAAACGGAAACAGAAAGAAAAACAAGTAGTGAAAAAGAAGAGAGAAGACCTATAACAAACACAACATAGCAAAAATCAAAGTACCGGTCGGACTGAGGGGTCAGTTGTATACAACAACACGAAAAACAAAACCTCCAAATCGGAAGCATCCGCACGGAAGTGAAAAGAGGGTCAGCATATGCGGAAATAGAATACCCAGTCCGTATGATGGCGAGAGTTGACAAAATAATGAACAGAAGTCATGCAAACAAAACATGAAGACAACCAGGGCGAAACACAACGAAACAAGACGAAAAGAATGAAACAAAAAAGACAGAGAAGCCGACAATACACACATGCGGATAGTAAGCACCAAGCATGCAATAAAAAGACTGTGTGTGGGGTGAGAGAAAGTAGGATACTTCTATAAGTGACTGGGGGTAGGTAACTAGAGGTCATTTTAACGGGTTGAAGAAAATCAAAAGGTTTCAAGACCGGGTGAGTCAAGGAGAGGGTTGGAGGGGCCAGCTGGGTTGAAGATATGGTCATTAATCGCTAAGGAAGAGCTCCCAATAATGTTTCAAGCGCATATGGTCTTCACTCAGGAAACATGAAATTTAGTCTTGCCATCAAAGTGTCAGATGGAGAGTTTCAGGTATATATCACGGAAGTCCTATGATAAAAAGTGGGTTGATTGTTTTACATAAAACTAGAGTTCAAATAAACACACATACAGCGATTCCAATCCCAAAAATAGAGTCTCAAGGCTGTTTAAATTTGAATACAGTGTTAATGAAGGGCTACGTACAAGTAGGCCTGTACTTTGTAGGAGTGGAAAACGACGATCAAGGTCTAAGTTGATTTTATAACACCCGGGAAATACTATCACACACAGCGCCGAATGCGGCGCGAATTTCTGAGGACAACACGGGGGCTTCCAAAGCAAAACAAGACATACAAGATGTTACAAAAAAGGGGTAGAGGGAAGAGTTAACAAGAAAGCGGTGGACAGAACAAGGGCTGGTGTCTTATTTCTGGAGGGGGGGTGAGGCGAAGACGCCGATCGTAGTCCGGTATGGACGTAGGGGACCAAGATGTGATCCAAAAGTATTTAACAAAGGACAGTTGCAGTGATTGTGGACGTAGGTGCAGAAGGAGGGGGCTAGAAAGTTAGCGGGAAATGACGAACGAGGGGGCAATGCAAAAATGGACGTATTGTCAGAATCGATGGCGCGCATATAAGAGAGAGTTAATATCATCACGTACACACACACGCTAACAAGGGCCACGGAAAACAACAGATAACCAGGGGCCCATCAGGCGGCAAGGCCGTTAGAGGCAGATAAGCAAATTAAACAGATACAAGGAAAGACTAATAGAAGTATATTACTCAGAAGCGAAGAGCGAACATAAACGAAGAATCACAATCAAATGGCTAAGAGCGGAAAACGACCTAGGATTTCCAGAGGTACTAGAAAGCTATAATATTTGAACACGAAACGGTTCGGATCGGACAAAGCAAGAAGATCTGTTTGTGTGTGGGTCGCGACACATACAAAAAAAAAACAAAACTACCCCTATGACACACAGGGATCTGAGGATCTGGGATAACAGCACTTGATCGAACCCTAAATAGCCACACACTAATTGGACCATTACCAGAGTCTACAGTCAAACAAAGGGATGAATGAGGACAACAATGAACTACAGGAGCGACAAAACAAATACAACAAAGAAAAGAAGAAAACTAACCAAGGGGGTGTTGACCTGAGTAAATTCAGACCAAAACAAAAACTATAGACACACATGTTAACAATAGCAAGAAAGAGAAAAAATCACAAATAACCAGATAGTTACAATCAAAAATGCACTTGGGCGAACAAAGGACCGGGTCACGTTAAGAGCAAAGAAAAAAATACAATGGGGTGTGACCAAGGACAACCAAAAAAGGGAGAAGGTGACAGCCCAAGCACCACGACATAGAAAGGCAAGGGGGAGCCGGAAACGAGAGACAAAAAGGAGAGCGAAACCGGAGGGTAGAGGAGATGGGAAGCGACCTAAAAAACAAAAAAAAGGGGGAAAACGGACGAAGGAACAGAACACAAGACCGATAGCAATTGGGATAAGAATCCAAAAAAATCCGCAGTCCAGAGACCACTGCAAGTCAGTGTGTCCGCAATAAGCTGGGCAAGCGCGCAAAGTAGAACACGCTGATAATCGGTGGTAGCATACAACCGAGCGAAAAGGTGAACTCCCGGTGCCCTGGGAACATGCCAACCAGACGTAACACGACGATCCACAGGATCGATCGCAACGCCGCGCACCAGAACCCAAACATTCACGCACCCCAAATACCTAATGTACACACCACTCATACGAGCGCACACTTTTATCATTTTGCGCCATGATACACCATACACACACACACAACACACACACACAGCACACACACACACCCACAACACACACACCACCCACACACGTGTGTGGTGTGTGTTGTGGTGATGTTGTGTGTGTGTGGTGTGTGTGGTGGTAGTGTGCTGTGTGGTGTGATTGTTATAATGAACATAGAAGAAAAAGTAGAAGCAAACAAGCAATCCACAACAACCCAAAAACGGTAACACCCCCCCCCCCCCCCAAAAAAAAAAAAAAAAAAAAAAGAAAAAAAAGAAAAAAAAGAAAAAGAACAAGATTGATTGGTTTGTTGGTGGTCAGATATCGCTTTTGTTAAGTGTGTCTGTGTTGGGTGGGTGTAGGTATAAATGTGCCGACACTAAAGCGTGCGCGTAGCAGATCAGACGATCGGGGCCGCGGGGCTAGAGGGCTGTCCTCCAAGGGTCTGGGCGGATAGCGACGCACGTGTGTGTGTGTGTGTGTGTGTGTGTTGAATGTCTTGTGTGGTGTGTTTATATGGTGGGGAAGGATGTAAAGGAGAAAATAGACTTGTGTGGTGATATATGGCCTTTTGGTTAGTACTTGTACACGTCGATAAGGGTGATGAATTGCTACTGTGATGTTCTTGTATGTTCTTTTGTTTAGGCATTTTGGATCATTGAGACTTGGTTGTCGCAATATTCACCATCATGTATACTGTTATATCATTCTATGCCTTCCAGTGTATCTCGTTTATTAAAAAACCATTCACAACATATCTCGAACGGGACCAATCCGTTCACATAAATACAGCTTGAAAAAGAGAAGAGATAAACATGTCGGGTACGTGAAAAAAAAGGATTAACACAGGTTGCGTTAATCCTCTGACTTTGATTGGAATCCATAAAATGAAAATAGAATTCAACAGTACAGGCACACCTTGGCCGACAGAAAATGAGCTCTAGTGTCTTTGGATTTTGACCACCGAAACACTTCGTTCTAACAAGCAGAGACGTAACCTCTCTTCCCTGGCTGGACCAGTCTTGAAGTTTGAACAAACACATTGGCCTATTTCAACATGAAAAGGATTTCACTGTCAGAACTAAGTTCCATGAAAGAGTGTTTCATTGCGTGCGGACCAGCCGCATACGTGCGAACATCGCATCTGCTGTGACGAAGGACTATAGAGCAGTCACATTCGATACACTGGATGGCCCGGAAATGAATAACTTTGGAAAAAAGCCACAGTGGTGGCCACGCACGTCATTGCTGTAATACCAACACCACAACCCAGTACGTCAGAGGCTATCGCATTGATCAAGGGAATCAATGAATGTGATTAGATGTGTGCGCGAGGTTTCATTTGTTCGCGACAGGGAACAGACAAAGTGCGTGCCACTGACCTAGAGGAGTCAGGCAGTATGAACGACGGGTCAAGCGCACCGCACACGAGAGCAGCAAAAACACCGAGCGACTACAGCGGGTGGAAGAATGAAGTGGCTCTCATTCTCACTACAGCGGTTTAAAGGCTCGTTTTTTTGGTGGTTTTTGTGCAGGTTCTGGAGCTCATCATCCACCGGGGGACTGACAAACTTGTAAACAATGTGTAATCGAGGACCAGAGTTTGAAATCCGGACATCCAACCAGCGGAAAAACGGTATTGGTATTGGTCATAAAAGAAAAATTTGGGATCATGAGACATCCAGAACCAAAACGCACTGAAGCTGTTAGAGTTTATTGTTTGCCTATGATGGTTGACGAATTGTCAATACATTTAATCGGAGAGCACGAACCTGACACACGTAAGCTGTACAATGGGGGAATAAAAGTCCTAGTCGATGCGTCGCGTACGGCAACACCCACTCAATCTTTACTTTGGGGTTGAGACCATCCACACAGCTTTAGGTGGGGGGCCCCTGATCCCCACACGAAGCGTGGTTGGGGGGGGTTTTTTCCTGAGTCATCAACAAAACCTTGTAAGTTTTATCCTGAGACGATCCGCACGAGAGCGGGCATTGCGGATTGTTTAGGTGTGTGTTAACTGAACCAAAACGTCTACACGAAGGTGAGTTTAGGTATCATGGGAGAACGAAATTCTGAGCGGTAGCGGGAAGCGATGTAAAATATTATGTGCTCTTCAATCAAGACGGCGGCATAAAGAGACTTAGATAAGTGGAATTATTTGAACTGTGGTGTTACGCAACTATGCACAAAAGTCAAAAGAATCCTAACGGATGCAACGCTGACGCATGAGGATAATAGGGTTAAAATGTCGGAAAGAAGGTAGGGGTATAATCGAGCAAAGAACCTTGAAGACAGATGCCATGCTGCGTAAAGACACGGACCCACAAGAGATATAAGAGAAGTGAAGGGGATGAGATAAAACAAAGCAAAACATTGGAAAAGACGGAGTGTATAACGGGTGGAATTAATAACTGGTACAAAAAAATAAATAGAAACAAGGCAGAACTATAAGGGATCCAATAAATGGAACAGTAATAAAAGAACAAAAAAAACAACTGACGGCCACACTGGCGCACACCACTGTGTCTAATCGTCAGAGGCATAGGTGGGCCAGGAAACATAACCCACCATATAATAGATAAAAGAACGTGAAACACCCAAAACACAGAACAGCTAGGTGGCTGAATGTGGCTAATCACAAAAGTGAATCGGGTGATAGAAACACACAAAGAGAGACAAAAACTGCTGTGTATTTCAGGGGGAAACAACCGGCAGTCGATATGGGATGGCCCTGAGCACTGCGTCTTCCAATAGGCGCCATGGCAGTACCTCAACCACGGATACCTATAGCCACCGAGGCGACCTCCTCCTGAACCACGGTGGCAGCATAACATTAAGCAATGCAAGCAGGTCACCATACACACAACTAGATTCTAGGTTGATGGTTGATCACTTTCAATACAAACAAGGGGGAATGACCACCAAGCTGGACCGGAGCGGCGGAAAAAGGACTTGGCAGCCCCGACGAGCGGTAAGCTGGGCACTATCCGCTGATGGTTTGCTTGGTGCTGTCCCCTGTCAATAACAACACAATAAAAGACCGCAGTCGCGTATCTCACCCCAATTAAGAATGTGGCAGCGGGTTGTTAGTGAGCTGCTAATGTCCTAAAGTATGATTACTTCCTGACTAACACGTCACACCGATATTCCATCACTGGTATGCCAGAACGGCTACAGTGCCACTATGGTTCACGCGAGAGGGAGGACAGCAATAACATACAGACACATACAATGACATGAAGCGTAGAGTACATGCCGACGAATAGCAATCTCACCCCCAGAGAGAAATCCCGTACCCTCCTTTCATCATCCGTCACCTCACGCGATGGCAACAGTTAAAATTGGGGTGCACAACACGGGGTAACGCACAAAGAAATACTTGACAGGAAGAGTACTCAAGCTGGTAGTGAAACATAGGGCAGGGGAATAGAGGAAGAGAAAGAAAGGAAAGAATGTGCTCCTCCCCCTATACCGCGAGCTCTTTCCGTTCCCAACCGGGACGCAGAATGTATGTTGATTCGGAAAAGTGAAAGATGTGAGAGGGCCTATTTTGGTATAAGATCCTGCGCACCGGAGATAGATCATTCTTGGAGCGATAACTAAAGGACACAGAAAGGCTTGTTTTCCCAAATCCCGACACCAAACAGAAACTGGATGCGAAGGGGGTCATGTCAAACGTGCATAATTCGATGATGCCTAGTACCATATTAAATAACACACGGAATGACACAATGAACACACTACCCCGAGCCAAAACAGAGTAAGTGAAGGGGGGGGGGGTAAAAAAACCAGGGAAGACGACGCACCGGACAAAAAGGAGGACAAGCGCGCACCAACACAAGTCCAGGACTATTAGCATGAATGACTGCACCATCAGTACATGCGATATGCCCACGAAGAGAATACGGCAACGATGTCTCACACATGAGAATGCCCGAAGACGAAACATCCCTACCATAAAGGAGGCGTTCCCAAGTTGTGCCGATAGGTGGAGACGGCGCGGTCTTGCCTAACACGGTCTAACAACAGCAACAACACTGCAGGAGCTTGACCAAATACGAACAGCAACTGCATTCGACTGGCACCTGCCTTTTAAAACTTGAACATAGACATACAGAGAAAACAAAGAACTGCAAGCTTATATAGCAACAATCTAAACGGGAGATGTCAGTCATTAATACAGAAAAACATTTTTAGGATGTGTATAACCTAAACAATGGTATCGTTGCTTCACCAAACAGTCAGGAAACCTACCACACGGAACAAGCCGATGAAATAAAAACAATAAATCTATAAGCCTGGGCCAAGAGGAGAGAAAAATCACAAAGGCCTTTAATAGAACTGTGGCAGAACTTCTGACTTAAGGCTAGGGAATGGGTGGAGGGGGAGGGGGGGGGGTGTGCAGGAGGTCAGAAGATGGAAAAACTGGAACATGAAATTTAAGAAAATAGGCTTACAAAGAACATCGTGTCCACTGGGGACTGCAATAAACGCACCAATCACGCGCCCTAACCACAGCAATATATGACAAACGCAAATGGAAAAGAGTTATCGCATGATCATAATACAAATGACCAGCGAGTACAAGAGTTTTCATAGTGGTTTCTTACATTATCATGTTCCAACAGTGATTAAGGTAACGAAGTCATAGGGTAACAACCATACGTGCCAGAAAAAGGAAGGGAGGAAGAAAAAAAAAAAAAAAGACTACGTGTCCCTACCCTGGATCCACAAGCGGAGGACAATCAAAAAAAAGGGGCGGGCGGCGAAAAGCAAAGCGGAGGGTCAAACTTGTGGCTCGGATTAGACGGTCCAAGAAATAAGTCCTTAGAATTGCCGGCTCGCTGGAAGGTACCCATACACTCACCTGAAGGATAGCCAAACGGAGACAATTTAGAGTATGTTGCGCCCGAGCACCTGCTTGAAATGTGCACCACGCGAAAAGCATAGAAGGTTAAGATTGTCAACAGTGGTAGCGGCGTGAGATAACTGTCGAGAAATAAAATGGGCGGGATATTATGTCGCTGACCAAGTAAATAAAATGTGCAAAGATTAATATAACGCTGTTGTAGCACATGCAACGTGTGGGAAGAATAAAAAATCATATAAGTACTGATCTATTAGAGACATGATTCCGAAGGAGAGGAAAATTGCACCACACCAACACGTAAGGAACAGAATAGACCAAAGGTCGAGAGAGTTGTCGAGACGGAGGATAGCACCAAACCGGTAAAAAAAATTAGAGCTACTGTTAAAGGGGATGAAATCGAAGGGCTATGTTTACTGATTCCCTACACCCAATTTCAAGGTACGTCCAGTGTTGCATACATTACAAAGAGGTGATGTCGAGGAAAGACGGAAATACGGCAAGCAGAAAGCGGCATAAGGATGTTGTGCACCAAAAAGAACCCGTGACGTAACCACCTGGGTCCAGAACCAGAAACACATCAAAGGCAATATAATACAGAGCACATACCGCCTACGCTTGAGTGGTGTGGTATCGCATACACGTATACAAAACACATGAGGATGAATCCTTGGTATAACCAAGAATTAGGGCATGCATAAGAAAAAAGGAACCGGGGAAAAAACTAAGGGAAAGATGTAATAACACGGACAGGAGCCAGGAGATAGAAGGAGAGGTACAATAAAACTGCTGTTAAACACGCAAAGCAGAAATAAGGCCATCTTAGCAGTCACCAGGCTCACAATACTATAGAAATGTGTCCGTCGGAAGGGAACATAAGAGACTAAGAGGAGACAACACACAAGTCGACAGAGGCGACAGCGATAACCGCCAAATACGTCAAGAAGGTAATGAACATGAAACCTCAATGGTCGTAAGCAACATGGCAGCTCATAGTTGTTGCTAGTTTCTAAAAGAAAGACTAAATCATGGTCCTCGAGAAATCAGGCAACACGCCATCCGAGAATAGGGAAATGTGTTAACGGCATGGAATGTTGTTCATCGTGCCCCGTACGCATATAAGTAAAAGTCCGCGCTGTGGACTAAACACAAGAAAAGGTTCAAAAGATAAATTACCGAGCGGAGTTAGAGGTATAGGATCAGCTATAACTGACATGCGGGAGAGAGATTGAGTAACCGTAACAACTTCCGCCTGAAGTCGACTGCGGCTGAGAAGGTGGGTAGTTGGTGACACAAGAAGGAGGTGACAAATTCTGCATGGCCATTACGAGTAAAAACCATTATCACTTTAAAAGATAATGTACACACAGAACAGCCCAAACAAAACGACCTAAACCAGCACTCACAATTATGTTGTCAAAGATAATGACACACAACAGAAGGCACACAATAAAGAGTCTGCAAAAGGCCCTCCCCACAAAGTCGGTTAAGATCACAACTAATCGTACACTAAGAAACACCCGACGAAACTGACAAACCATGCATAGTACCACAACCAGAAGAAAAATCTTTTCAAAGATACTGTCAGCACAGGGACATCCATCTAAAACGCAGCAAAACAACATGCAACCACGACAATTTATTAAACTCCCATAATGAATACCACAACGGAGATATCCACTAAAACTACCAACCATGGGTACGCGCTACCAAGGTCTTTCCAAAGAGTTATCTATACAAAAGGAGACTATCAATAAACCTGACGTGAAAAAAAATGAAAAACCCCGAACCTAACAAATACTGGTTATAACAAAGGATTCTTTAACCACACAAGGCGAAGAAAGTCCCCACACCAAAACAACTGGACACAACGCCATGCGCACTACACAATCTTTTCATAGAGATAGAATACACACAAGAGACTGCGAACTAAAAAGTGACAAAAACAGACCACACAATCTTTTGTCAAAAATCAAAGTTATCAGAGAACACTTACTAAACGGACAAACCTTTGCACACAATCTAACTTTGTTCGCACTTGTGTTTTGTTATCACGACACGGAGTTTATACTTTTGTGGTGGAGAATGATCTTCCGGATCACGCTGCCACACAGCAGGAAGCTTACAACTTGAAAAGCCCCTTATAGCCCTATATAATGTATAAAGCTTCTGACAATTTTATCTAATTGGAAACGAGCACTTCCCGTGGAAAACCACACCACGATTAAATAACAACAACAACACAACAACAAGGACCCATACAAGACACGCCACCCACACACACGCGCACCACACGCAACCTCCCTCGACCCCAACCACTTCCAAACACACACACAATACACACACACACACACACACACCCACAACACACACACACACAACACACACACACACACACACACACCACACACACCACACACGCCCGCGGCGCACTACGCCACACCACCAGACCGGACACAAGAAGGGTATAGACGAGCCATCAACCCTGGTACACTCGGGGTAACATTCATTACGACTCAAATGGTCAAGAAAAGGACAAACAATTGATAAGCCTATAAGCCGAATCGTGGGGGGGGAATAATACGAATAAGATTTGGCTAGGCTAACTGGAGGGGCTCCCACGTTTTAGATGAACACAACGCCATAGAAACAACATACACACGCACGCAACAGACACACAACCGACACCAATACAGACACACAGACAACCACAGACAGACACAGACATACAACACACAACGGGGCACGCACGACAAACACACCCACACCAACAAGGCGATCAGCACCCACACACGGGCACCAACCTCACGCACGCACGCAGAAGAGAGAGCGAGAAACACAGGAAGGACTGGCAGATAAGGACAGGGGGGGGGGGGGGGGGAAAAAGAGGTCTGAAGAGCTACAAAGAGAAGACTCAAAAGAGATACCATCGAAGACAGATGAGTAGTACCAGGGAACTGCAGTATTGCAACAGGAATGCGATAAGCTAAAAGGAAGTAGAAGACATAAGAATATAGAAGCAGAGTGGGTAAGACGAAGGCACGAAGAGAAAACATCACAAAGTGAACGAACAGCTGAGAAAGTGCCAGCATGATAAAACTTGATGACGCATAGTATGGATGATAGAGAGGGAGCGAATCAAGAACCTATGCGCTCTTGGAGATGGTGTTCATTAAGTAACAGAAAACTGAAATCCGAGAGCGATGCCGGAGCGGCGGTTAATGTACGAACGCACACTTATGGGAAATACAGGTGACTCAGAATAACCTTGGTGATAGGGATGGATAGTGGGTAAGGTAGGCAGGGCAAGGTGGGCTGAATCACCGGAGTGGGCACCCGTTGTTGTCCTCATGCCGATATTGGCGGGGTGAAACGCGAGACAACATGTGACCATCCTCGTCGCTCACCAACAGACAAATCTATGACAGGGATGGATCCTCTCACCTGTTCAGCCGTTTTGCTTAAGAAAATGGCGGGCTATGCCCGCGGGGAATGACCCCGGGCTACCGCATACAAGCCGGGAATACTTACACTATACCGGCCGAGGACACTGTATGACAGATATACGTTTAACAAATTACTAGTTACTAAACATACAGAAACGCCACTAAATTAAATCTGGGGCCTATTAGGGCGAGGAAGGAAAAAAAAAGAAGAAATAACAACTCATCAGGCAAATATATGTGATTAAGTGCACAGGCATCTTGGTTTGCAAGAACTTGGAAGCGGCACCAAAAGCATGAGTTGAAAAAATGTTTAGACGTTCTGTTGTTTGTTGCTTCGTGTGTGTCTTTGTCTTGTTTTTTTCTTCTGTAGTTCATTATCTCTAGCGGTCCTGGTCTTTTTTACACATTTGCTTCAGATTTGTTCACGCCCGGAAAAGAGAAACCAGTCACCTACGTTTATAAAAACCCAACTCGGCGTTTGGACCGTTGCGGCAAATAGACGCACTTGAGGAGTAGTTTCCCTTGACGGACAAGGATCAAATGTCGGGCGAAGTCGCACTCGTGGACCGAATAGCCTGGATGCAAGACATTTGGGAGGTTGTATCACTGAAGCCGGCGTATAATCTTAGAATAGAAAGCATAGTGATTTGTTAACTATGTATAGACTAGGTCGGCACGAATAAAGGATGCCACAAAGTTCATTGTCGGCGTACATAATGACCTGCTTGGAAAGAACGCACGCAGTTTTCATACGAGGAAGATCGTGAAAGAGTCCAGCGGATCTCTGAGGTCAGGTGTTGACAAAATTGAAATAAAGTAGTCTCCATCGCAGTAGCACGCGAGATCACAGAGCAGGCATACAGTATGGCCACATGCCGGAGGACTACGGAGGACGATGTGTGATAGGATAACCAAACAACCGAGAAGAAGGAGGTGGAGATTAACAGAAAAGGAGTACGATTTTCAGTCCTCAACGCTGTTTCGGAGGGTAGCCAAATGGGGGTGTAAACGGCACATTACCAACGATCCCGGATAAATCTGATCTAGTGAACATTCCATACGTCGTGAGTTGGACAGGTTGTGACGGACGAATAAAGTGGACACAAACTGGAATAGCACCAGCACGTAAGTCTCAGGGTGCAGAATAATAACACGTGTGCATGAAGGAGAGATAAGTATGATAATAGGCAGTCACCCAGCACAGGGGGGCGCAGAAAAAAAAAAAAAGCCAAATTGATCAACCAGCTTCCACTAACCGTCAACAGATCCATGTGATAATAGCTCAAGCTGGATATCTACGCCTATTGATATAATAATCAGTAAGCAAAGTATGAAAAAGAAAATCAAGAGCTTTCCTTAATCAATTAATAAGAGGTGTGTCAACGGTATTGCTGACCAAGACACTGTAACAGATCCTTAAGCCACATGATCGGCCATGATCGTTTGGCTGACTGACAAAACACAGTAGTCCGCTTGATACATGAGCTTAAGAGGGACAACTCCTATGGTGGAAATTCACTCATCTGGGTCAAATGGCTGATTCAGAGTTCAATATTGATGGTTGAAATCACACCAGTACCTACTCCCATGAGCACACCCATTACCTACAGTCGCAAAGTGATCCATCAAGTGCAGTCCATAACTGATCGAGGCGGGCTAGTTTTCATATGGAGTCTTAGCATACCACAACCGTGAACGAACGATCACATGTGACATTTCGTGTGAGCGCCCGAGTTCGGAATAAAGCGATTTACCATAGTGTGACCAGGATGCTGAACGTCTATTAGTTAGAAAGACTTGATAAACTGTCCTTCTTGGGGTGCGAGCAGCGAGAACTCATGGTAGAAATTAGAATACTGGACAGTGTCAAACGTTTAGCTTTTCCCTTTTCCACTTGTCCATCAAATATTGTAAAAGGAATAACCCTACCGGAAATCGTGCAATACCGCGAAATGTAAGGGTAGTAGGAATTTTGACTTAGCCGTGTGGGATGTTTGGGGATGATGTGATGTGTCGATACCCTGCACACTGGCCAAGGGCTGCTTGACTGATCTAAAGTAAGAACATGTAAGGTAATACTGGAGGACCGGAAGATGCCTGTATTGGCGCTGTGGCGGTCCTCATGGTGCGATCTATTATCTTAAACTCAAAAATTATAGACTGCTAGGGCCCAAGTTTGGTGTATTGGTTTAGGGAGCGTAATGCCACACAAACAGTCTGTTCATAGGATAATTATTTTCCTACAGTTAGGTTTTCAGACCTGGTTGAAAACTTGTTTCCAAATTTTCAGGGGTCCACAAAATATTGGTCAAGGAGTCACACTTTTGGTAACCTGTACCTGTCTGCCACACGCCCACACCCCCAACACGGCGTGGCGCGTTAATGTGCTTAGTGGCCACACACAATACCAGAGACAATTCAACAGAATGAAATTAGGAAGATGTTGTCAACAAAGATATGAAGCTCTCCATTTTTTGCTGAACATATTTTTTGAGATTTGTGTTCCACTCTATGTTATTGTGTTAATTAAGTGAAGAAACGGGAACACCTAAACAATCAGGATCTAACAGTGGAAAACTGATATATGGGGATGCACACTCCTGCGAGTTATCAATCACAGAATTCTTCATAGTTGTGAGCCTTATTCGTCTGTACGGAAACATTTTGTTTATTTGGCTATGTCTAGTTGTATTTGCAAGGATCAGTGCAGCATGTATGACAAACCAGTCACAATACATTTGGGTTGGCAGAACTTAGGAACGATGCGAGGGTGGGTGTGGCCAGCTACTTGTAACGGGAGAATGACACACGTCATAATATGATAAATACCATCCACATATATCCGTGGTGCGGGGGACACAGGTAACCAAATAATTACGGTTGTCCACTCTATGTCTGTTGCAAGGATCCCTTTTATCTTGAATTTGCTGATGAATCAACCGCTGCAAACCCACAATGAACATATTAGGTTTGGTTCTAACAGCGGAATTTCATCGGTTTCCGCTGATCCACACTTGTGAAATCATGTGACTTGTGTCTATCAGAGCCTGGTCTCGAATGTATATAACTTGTTTTTGGGTGACACAGCATGAGAAGAAGGTCCAAC
>JADBJO010005461.1:0-15000 GCA_016801955.1 Conus betulinus
CAGGCATGAAGTTTCTACTGTTTTAATCGCAGGAAACGGTCCTTTCGTCTGTTGAATCAGAAAGGCCCAGCCCCGCAGCGCGATATTAGTCACCTTTGGTCAGTCCATACACATATGATCCATTCGTGTGGGAAAAAAAATATAAGACACATCTGTGTATAAACAAAAACCGAAACGGAAGGATAGCAAGGACCCACAGTGCTTTTTCCAAATAACCTCCATCAAACGCACTCATAAGAACATCTCCATAAAACAGACGAATAAGAAAATTAATCACCATCGAAGGAAACCAAGCAAATAACAATGCAAAGCAAACTATTCACACCCACAGAATGGTAATCAAAAAGAAGAAAAAAATAATAATAAAAAAAAATTTAAAAAAAACAAAAGAGAAAATAACAACAATGTAATAAAATAACATAAATAGACAAGGAACTTGAAAAATAAAAAAAAAAAAAAAAGATAAACGCATACACAGAGAGACAAAACAGCACCAACAGCTATGAATGTAACAAGTATACACTTCTCTATATACTTTCCGCCAAACACACTCACTACCCATTCATGAAAACCACCGAATGAAGAGTTACACTTTTTGCAGCTTCATACAGCAGTGACTGAGAACCGGAAGGACCCCAGACCCGACATACAAAGACGTTTACACGCACACTGGTTAGCATCTGAATGAACTGCTTCAGATGGTGGCGTTTATACCCTCACAATCCAGTGTGTTGTTTTACGTCTCTGACGTCATGGACTCTCTGGTGCCCCAGTACTCGGTGATCGTGACAGCACACTGTTGCGGTTTTTTTTTTTTTTTTTTTTTTTTTTTTTGCATGTGTACTAAAGTTTCAGCCTCATCAAAGGGGCGTGTCCAGTGGCAGACTAGTCCGTATACGCTTCACTACATTGCTAATCCAAAGAGACGAATATGTGTTTAAACAAACAGTGGATATGGAGGGGAAATAGAATCTAATTACTCTAACAAACCAGTACGGTGATATATGAAATCAAGGGAACGTTAAATGCAAGATCATTTCACAACACATCGAAAGAGTAATTGATGTTAGGGATCTAGACGGTCAGTCGACGTTTTTTCTTTTTCTTTTTCTTTTTCTCGTAAGGTCTTCTTTCTATCATAAAGCCACTCAACACTGGTCACACTTCACAGATAGGTCACTTCACAATTCATCGAGTTTTTTTCACTACGTCTGCTCATGCACACTCGACAGTATTGTTAGATGGCACTGTGATATTTGTGATCTAAGTCACTGGACTTCTTCATGTCGGCTTGCCTGCCGCATCACATAGGTCCCCTGGAGTAAATCATCAACAACAAATGGGACAATGGTATCTGATAACTGCACACACACACACACACACACACACACACACACACACACACACACACACACACACACACATGCTCATACTGAGCGCGCACGCACTTGCAAGCACACATCCACACACACACACACTTTCTGACCGAGTACCGTTTATCATCAAATTAGCCTTATATTGGTTTGTACACACACACACACACACACACACACACACACACACACACATGCTCACACTGAGCGCGCACGCACTTGCAAGCACACATCCACACACACACACACACTTTCTGACCGAGTACCGTTTATCATCAAATTAGCCTTATATTGGTTTGTACACACACACACACACACACACACACACACACACACACACACACACACACACACACACACACACACACACGCGCGCGCGCGCACTCATTTAACAAGATCACCTGATACTGTACAACTCTGGTCGACCCATCTGAAGCAATTCTGAATTTGGATATATGTAGTTAATGTGTAATAATTGCCTTT
This sequence comes from Conus betulinus, assembly GCA_016801955.1. Taxonomy (NCBI): domain Eukaryota; kingdom Metazoa; phylum Mollusca; class Gastropoda; order Neogastropoda; family Conidae; genus Conus; species Conus betulinus. The sequence continues at coordinate 1,857 of JADBJO010005461.1, forward strand.
TAATAATATGCTGACTGAGATGTACACTATATATACATATACAGAAAACACCCGTAGGTAAGCCATAATAATCCGTCACAGTCCTGACAACCTGCATAGCGAACACTGTCCCACAGTTCCATCTCACCGTCACTCTCTGTCCTGTGTGATCGCTGGGCAGCAGCGGTCCAACTTTCCTCACCGAATACCTCATGCCCACTTTCTCTGTCCCCCTCTGTCTTCTGAGTCAAAACACCGAATCAAGACTGGACGTGTGGTTTGCACACAAACCTGTCGGAAGGTGTAAGCTGAATGGTCGTGGCGTTCATTGTGCGACTTGTGTGTAAAGTTCCCGTAGAGCGGTTGAGTTCTACAGTCTCTCACGTTGAGTTCATCTTCGTTACATTACCCAGCGTCCAGATCCGTGGTCCGGTCTGCTGTTGGTACTTCTACATTAAAAAGATCACGCCAGTTCCCACTTGCCACAATGGCGGCCACACCCCCGACAGCACAATGGTTTGTCTGTTCCCCATGGCAGAACACCCAGGTGTTCTTTGTCAGTGTCATCAAGTTTCAAGGCAGGTCCTTCTGGAATTCTGACCGCAAGGGCGTGAAACGTGACTGTGAAGACCATGACGCATCATCGTCGGTAGAGACGACAGCTAGCTAGCAGGCAAGAGGTTCTGTAACGTCCAGACTGCATCAGCTGCAACACAAGACACCACCATCACCACTGTACAAAAGCGCCAGACTTATTAAAAAAAAATCCCCAAAATATACAGAGATAACAGAAATGAGCACATGGGAAAAACAGAATGAAGGGATATGGCGAAAAGCATAACATGCCAATCAGCGCAGTAAGTATTACACACATGATATTGTCAACTGTTCATCAGGGCTCCCCGCACTGTGCTTTTTTGCGTGCGAATACATACCCTTCAGGCACGACGAAATTTTGTCACTAAAATTAATACGTCTACGCATTACATCAACGTCGAATGCGTCCACTTTGACGGTCTGATGCGACGTTTTATTCGCACCTTCTTCGGCGAAATATAATAGACTGCATTTTGACAAAGTTTTTCTCTGCGTACGTTATCGGTACTGAACGAAATTAGTTCAAGGGAATTCACTCTTAAACAGAGAAATAAAAGAATGAATGAACGAATGAATGAATGAATGAGCGATTCAATGAATGGATGAATCGGTGAATGTAATATGGACATTATGAGGCATCTTTTAAAGCATTTCAGCAGGATTAATGTGCTTGGTTATAACAGAAAAAAAACAATCGAAGCAAGCCAATCTGTCGATACTGTTAAGCAGCCAATTAAAAGCTAGCAGCTTATGCTAAGTCCGAAACAAGAAAATACTTTCTTTACCAGTCATCAAACTTTCAACATTCAATATTTGGCAAGCTTTTCGTTGCCTTTACACCCTCCAGAAAGTTGAAGCTGAGGTCATTATTCCATTTTAAACAACAACTTGGGGAGAAACACCTCCCTGAACCCCAAAACGATGGGAGCAGTGGAGGGATGGAACAAGGGCTTCCTATACTCCGGACCTCTTCTCCTCCTTACATCCCCACCCCCCACTCCCAAAAGAAAAAATAACCCGGGGATCGCGGCCTTTGTGATCAAGTTTTATATAGAAAGAATTCCATGGCCCAATTAATTTCAACTGCTTAGTCGTTGAACTTTCCTCTGCGTAGCATTTCTGGTAGTCGGTTGTGGGATTTGATCCCCCTTCACCTGTGTCTTGGACACACCCCCCACACACCCTCCAAGCCCCCTACCCACAGTCCATTTCCATGACAAAGTGACCAGCTGGGTGTCGAAGTTTTCGAAGGAAGACTCAGACAAAAACTTTACATCTGGTGCTCTATGGACTCTCTTCGTATTATAAATCACTGAATTGAAAATACGGCTGATCTCTACACAAAAAATGTGAGTTTTGAAACAAGCAATAAGTGTTGACACAGAATTTGTTATTCAGATGTACGGAATGCCTTCCAAACATGGAGCACTTTCAACCACGCTAATCCCTGCATTTCTCCTCCGGAGTCCTAGAGAGGAGACCGAGTGACACTGCCGAGTATAAATGCACTTATTGGCGGAGGGAGGGGCCCTGACACAAGCTGCATGTCACTGAGTGTCTACATTCATTTCTGCTTATTAAGGCCCGCCTAACGTGTACTTGATGTGTTTGACACACTGGCCGAAATCAAACTGGGAAAACTTTTGTTGACAATCTGAAAAAGAAAGAGAAATCTACCAACACAGACTTACTCAGCATCTTCGACCCGTCCATTGACCTTGACCCCATGGCCATGGCAACACGGGTCAGGGGATGTCATCGTCCTCTTCCCGGTGGTGGAGCCGTGGGCACCATGTTGTGAAAGCTCATGTCGGACAGAAATACCTGCAAACAATAACGACACCAAACATAGTGTACACTGAATCGAGTTCACTCAGTCAGCAACTGCATCGCTGAGGAAGATGGCCGGATGGCTGTCGAAAGCTGCGAGTGAGTAGTGCATTTTCTTTTGTTGGGAGTGTAACTCTGGGTAGCAATAGTGTACGCTTGTTTGATAGGTTTTGTTATGTTTTTATGAACCCACGTCGTACGCGCCAGTTTTAAAGGTACAGTCACGGGGGAATAACGTTCCTGGTCTCCTAAATGACTCATTCTTGGCGCCGCGCCGACGCCGCTTCAGAAGGGTGCACACCACCCAACTCTGTTGCTTTCAGGCAGTGAAGACTTTAAACAATGCCAGCAGATGTCAAGTCACAATGCAAACACTTCGCTGTTGGCCACATTGCCACTAGACCCAAACACAGACATGGCAGCATCCGTTGCGCGGGGGAGATGAGGTGGGGGGGGGGGGGGGGGGGGGGGGGGGGGGCGAGGATGTGGGAACCAAACAAAAACAACGGAACATGGACAACTGTTTATTCTGTACCCTGTAATGAATCTCAAAAACTGACTTTCAGACGAGAGAGAGAGAGAGAGAGAGAGAGAGAGAGAGAGAGAGAGAGAGAGAGAGAGAGAGAGAGGACTGGAGCTACAGCTGGGTTGTTCAGTTTCAATTTTATCATAGACCAGCCTTCAAATCACCACGTAGAAAAGACGGGAAAACCCTGTACTGGATGAGAGGACAACCAAAAACACACAATTACCACACACACTCATAATAAACTGTTTTCCTACTTATGCCATACACAAAATAATGAGCAGTGCTAGGGGAGACAGCCATTTCGATTGATTCATTTCGCCCGCGATAACACAAGGTAAAAACAAAATTAATCAAACACAAAACGGTTCCTGAAAAAAAAGCCACACTAACAAACTGACACCAAAGAACGGGCAGTTAGAATTCACTCTCGAAGTATACACATGTTACCAGACAGGCTGTGAGTTTATGGGTTAGCAGCTCTCTAGGGATTCAAAATGAAGGCTCTTTTCTGACTGTTTTGTTTAGCCTATGCGTGAACAGTTGTCAATGTCTCCTTTCTTTGTATAGGCACATGCAGGCTGAAGACTACAGACATACAGTTAACACCGGACCTGCATTCTGACCCCACATCGATGTCGGAGAGTTACACAACTACGCAAATACTGAAAACGGCAACTACTTCAACTACTGTGGACTGGTGGTGCTGTCTCAAGACAGGAGTTTGACATCTACCTCCTGCATCTGACAACCTTATTATTGATCCTTTACTTCTACCTCGTCTTCAGTTGCTCCATTGTCTTTAGGGCCAGGTATTCTCCAGCTTTCGGTCTTACATTATTGACAAGTTCCTTCATGGTTGCCAGGCAACTTGTTTTGCTTAAACACTCACTCTGTGTATGTGTGTGTGTGTGTGTGTGTGTGTGTGTGTGTGTGTGTGTGTGTGTGCGCGCGCGCGCGCGCGCGCGCGCTTTGAATTAGAATTACAATTTCATCATGTTTTTCTGTAATATGCGCTTTGGGCTCTCACGAGGTAAAGCGCCCTATAAATATCCTTTTACATACTTTTCTCAAGCTCTTCCTGGTGAATCCCTAACTTCAGCCTTCTCTCACATAAGCACACACACGTGTAGTCTGTCTCTAAAACACAAAATCACACACACACACACACACACACACACACACACACACACACACACACACACACACACACATACACTCTCTCTCTCTCTCTCTCTCACTCACTCGCATACACATATACACATGTATTTTGCTTTACTGTGCCTTAATGAGATAATCTTTAATCTGAGGGACGTGTTGAAAACGTGTTGCTGGTTCTGGACATAAATCAAATTGGGAAAAAAAATGTGTTTTAAAATCTTTTGCAAAGTTCAGTTGGTAGCTTCTTGTAAATCCCCATCCATTCCTCCTTCAATCCTGTTTTTGTTTTATTGCCACCACACAATAAGATTTAAATACCTTCGAGTGCCAACACACGTGAACGAATAATTCATAAACGAGTCGACATACCGGCCAAAACACAGATACACACGCTGTCATACACGCACACAGACGATTCTCATCCTTCTCACGTCTTCTGCGTTACTTGTCCTTCTCCTTCGTCCTTCGTGGGTGAAGGCAGCGCGTAAAAATGCCATCTGAGCTGACATCAGATGAAAGTCCCATAGGCGGATGACCGCGCGGGCAGTGAACTATCAGAGGTTCGTCATGTTTAGGGCACGGCATCATAGAAGACGCAGCCACACGCTCTCCGTCCGCCGCTTCAACTCCTCTGGCCTAAAGCAGATACCTACTCACTTGCTGGGCGGGAGCGGTTGGAGGTTTCAAGGCATAAATTTAAAGTCCGATGCAACAAATGGTTTGAACTCACGACCGTCAACTCCGCAGCTGGATTGTCTGATCACCTGACTGAAGACCCTTCTTGTTAATGGTAGGCCCCGTCAACAAACATGCGAAATTCTTTTTTTTTTTTTTTTTTTTTTTTTTTTTTTCTTCTCTCTCTATCTCTCCCTCTTTCTCATTCTTATCTACCTGCTTCCTACTATTCCGTGTTTTGTGATATAGTAGTGTATTGTATTACTGAGATGTGATGGCACATACACAGCATGTGAGCTCCAGAAAACCACCTCATACACATTTCATACACCCCAAAACGGACACTGCTCTATTAACAAACCCGTGGGTACTAGGTTACTAAAAACAAAAGACATGCAAATGCAAAAACAAGTTCATCTGATGCAACAAACTACAACAATTAAACTCCACATTTATAAGCACTCGTTTCCAATTGAAGCAAGACAGCTGAACAGTAAAAAGGAAAACAAAAAACGGGCACACAAAACACACACGCGTGCGCGCGCGCATACACACACAAAAACGTGCGCGCGCGCATACACACACACACACACACACACACACACACACACACACACACACACACACACCAAATACGTGCGCGCGCGTTCTTTCGAAAGCAGTAAGTCAATTTCTTCTGTCAGGAAAGATTACATAATCAAATTGTGATGTCAGTCCTGTAAGTGGACCTGGAAAGTGGGGGAAAGTGGAAAGTAGGGAGGAGGGGAGGGGGGAGGGAGGGGCAAGAAGGAAGAAATAAAAGACATAGTTCTTTCCTTATTGCATTTAAGACGACATGCAAGGCCCTCAAAGCACACACACACACACACACAACACACACACACACACACACACACACACACACACACACACACGCACGCACACACACACACACACACACACACACACACACACACACACACACACACACGCACAAAAACCTGAACAAAAACCAAAAACCTACCCACATTCCACACCCTCGGCACAGCCTCACCTGATCAGATGTGGGTTCATTGAAGAAGGGGAAGGGGGAAGGTGGAGGCGTCCCTCCAGGGGGGTTGATGAGGGGGTGGCAGGTGACTTTGTGCTGACGCTCCCGGAGGGGCACCGTGCCGATGACGATGTCCACCGGCAGCTTGATGCGGCGAGCCAGACCTGCCGGCTTGATGTACAGCTGGGGGACACGCACATTGAGGTCAGACACTGAGGGTCGTATACTGGGTGTGTATTATATGTGTGTGTGTGTGTGTGTGTGTGTGTGTGTGTGTGTGTGTGTGTGTGTGTACGTACAAGTGTTTGTGTGTGCGTGTGTGTGTGCGTACACTTGTGTGTGTGTGTGTGTGTGTGTGTGTGTGTGTGTGTGTGTGTGTGTGTGTGTGTGTGCGTGTGTGTGTGTGTGTGTGTGTGTGTGCGTGCGTGCCTGCGTGTGCGTGCAAAATAAACACACACACACACACAACACACACACACACACACACACACACACACATTGTACACACACACACACACACACACACACACACACACACACACGACACTCTTCTGTGTGTGTGTGCTGTATGTGTGTGTGTGTGTGTGTGTGTGTGTGTGTGTGTGTGTGTGTGCATGCGCGCGCATATATGTACGTCCCCTTCCCTCCTCTTTCCTGTGCCCCTCCTCCTCCTCACTTTCCTTCACTCCTTTCCGTAGACCCGTTTCGAATTCCTTGGAGAAAAGAAAAAACAAAAAGCAAACAAATAAAAACAACACCACCACCACACACACCACACACACACACACACACACACCACACGCAAAGAGAACGAAGAGAGTATCGGAACTCGGAGCTGAAACAAAATGTCGCAGCCGGACTGAAACAACAGTCCCCCCCCCCCCCCCCCCCCCCCCCCCCCCCCCCCGAACTTACCCCGGGGTAAGTCTGGGCTAGCCTGCTTTTACCCCCGGGGGTCATTCTAGGACTAGCTAAAACTTACCTCCCCTAGTTGGAACTTACCCCGCGGGGGTAAGTTTGGGCTAGCCTGGATACCCCCCCCCCCCCCCAAGGGTCAATCTAGGACTATTTGGAATCTTCCTCCACCCCACCCCACCCTTCAAACAAGAGAGGGTTGTTCAGGGTTTTCCTCTGCCTTTTCCCAACATGCACACCCGCCTTTAAAAAAAAATTGTTAGCCTGCATATTTACCCTGCCTCTCTCACTTCCTATATACAGTCAGTTGGTTTAGACAAAGTGTAGTTCTAGACTCTTCTCAATAGATGGGACCTCCCCCCCCTCCCCCCCCCCCCCCCCCCCCCCCCCCCCAACACGCACACCCTGGTTCACTAACAAATACGTATTAAACATTTCTAGCGCTAGCTTACATGCGTGGGCCAATATTCGGGTGTGTGTGAGTACGCCCGTACATGCGTGGGAAAGAAAGACGGCTACATGCCAGTGTGACCAAGTGCCAATGTGACCAAGCGTAGTTGTGACAAAATGTCGTTGTGACCACGTGTCGTTGTGACCAAGTTCCGTTGTTGCTTCATCCCGGTTTGCCTCTTTAATTATTTTACAGCTATTTAGTCTCTTCAGTGGCTTTGTACCTTAGCTTGTACAATGCAGATGCCTAATGGTCAGTGCCACTGACCACTGGTCATTATGATGTAAATAGGAGATTTTAACTATTTAACAGCTAATTAGTGTTTCCCGTGTGCTTGTGTATCTTGTACAATGTAGATTACTTGTGGTCAGTGCCACTGACTACTGGTCATCATGACGTAAATTGGAGATTTTTACTATTTCACAGCTAATTATAGTCTCTCCGAGTACCTGTGTACCTTGTACAATGCAGACGACTGGTGGTCAGTGTCACTGACCACTGGTCACTTTGACGTAAATCAGCTATTTCGAATATTTCATCGTTTATCAGTGTCTCATGGGTGTTTGTATACCTTGTGCAATGCAGACAACCAGTGGTCAGTGTCACTGACCACTGGTCACTTTAATGTATTTAAAAGATTTTAACTACTTTTACAGCCAGTTAGTGTCTTCTGAGTGCCTGCGTACCTTGTACAATGTAGATGACTTGGGGGGGGGGGGGGGGGGGGGGGGCAGTTCCAACTAGGGGGGGGGGGGGGTAAGTTCCAGCTAGTGCTGGAATGACCCCGGGGGGTAAAACAGGCTAGCCCAGACTTACCCCGGGGTAAGTTCCAGAGAAGGGGTAAGAATGGGCTGTTACACCGGGACGGAACCACGAACATCAAAATTACACCTTTAGTCCAACACTCTCCCAAAAGAGCCATTCTAGCTGATAGTAAACATGCTTTTTCAGTCTGTCTGATCGCCAACAGCGAGTCGTATTTCGCCCGCCTCGAATTCCGATATCGCTTCGCTTTGCCACTTGGTTGCATTAAGCGTAGGATTGATGCAACTGTACAGCATAACAGCCATTTTCTCTTGATCAGTCTAGTATGTCAATTACTCACCGTGTCAGTTTCTCTACTTATATATGTTTATATGCATACTGAGAGAGAGAGAGAGAGAGAGAGAGAGAGAGAGAGAGAGAGAGAGAGAGAGAGAGAGAGAGAGAGAGAGAGAGAGAACTCGAACATTTTAGTGATGGCGCGATGGCCTTTGTCACAGGGTGAGTAACGTTACGAAACATTTAAAATAGAGCAAAGAAGTCATAAAGAAAACAATAATCCAACAAAATTCTTACATACATCGCTTGAGATGTGACAAAAAGTTTTTTTTGTTTTGTTTTGTTTCTGCTCCATGCGAAAACATTCATCTGACACACTGGTCTGGGAATTTCTTTCCTTTTTAACATTACCACGACGAAGGCTTTTAAACGACTTCGTCTTGTTTTGTTTTGTTTGTTTTTCCTTGTTTAGACATATTTGTATCAGAATAAAGCAAGCTGACGGTTGATGTCAGCATTTTCACAACATAAAACTTCTGTCAAATACCGATTTTCGACATAACGCGCGATTGCTTTGAAAACATACAGGTGAATAGTGCTGTATCAAGGAAACTCTGCGAACATAGTTTTTCTTCCTCTACTACATCCATTCAGGAGGGACCAAACATTCATGTCCGCAGAAGTATCCCGCATGAAACGATTTCTGTGGCAGTCTATGTCGCCGACCCCCAAGGGGAACTTTCGAGAGAAGTCTCCAAACCACTTTACCTTTAGGCTACTTAAAAAAAAAAAAAAAAACACGAATTTTCCAGAAAAAAATTTTTTTCAATGTTTTCTACAACGTAAATCGTCTGCTGTCCCTACAGTCTGCAAACCACTCTTTGTTTCGCTACGTCCGCAATTCTTTGTTTAAAGACAAAGCGAACCATCAAATTATTTTTTCCACACTTTGCTTTGGCCACACAAAAACTGCCAACTAACATCTACAAAACTTTCCTGTTTTTTTGTGACCCAGCTGAATTTTCCTCGGAGGTTCATCTTTATGACACGAAACCGGTATTTCACAGCTCCAATGCAATGGTTCACTGATTTCAGTTGAATGGGATACCGTCCTAGTTCACAATAGACCATGGTTGATGGTACACGCTCAGGCACATTAAAAATCTTCTTACAGGCGTACAAATGGACGTTTTTCTACGTGACTATTGTCCTGTAGCGGTCCCCCAAGCATACGAAAAGAGTTCTTTTGAACCACGGTGTCGAAAACGTTTCTCTCGTCAATCTATCGGTTCGCTTCGGTGATCAGATTACGTCGGTAGCTGCTCGTTTACCTTTGATCGCAAAAGCAAGTTCACGCTTGAAATGCGCTCAGAGTCGTTGTGAAAGTAGTCTAGACAGACAGAGGTGTTAACGACTTCTAGTTGTCCTGTTCCGATGTACCATTCCTCACGTCTTCAAAGAAACCTTCCTTTCCTGAAAGCAACCACTTCAGTTTTGTTGTAATTCAAACTTTTAGATTAGGGCATTCCTTTAGTAATATGTATTTACCGAGACGGCGGCGAGAGAGAGAGAGAGAGAGAGAGAGAGAGAGAGAGAGAGAGACGGTGGAGAGAGAGAGAGAGAGAGAGAGAGAGAGAGAGAGAGAGAGAGAGAGGAGAGGGGTGGGGGGCAATCGCTTCTGCTGGTAGTCCTTTATTTTCTGCTAATATTTCTTAAAAAAGAGTACACTTAACAACAAAAAAAACTACATCCTCTCCTTCCTTTACCCCTCTGCTTCTCCCCCTCCACTCCACCCTCCCCGTCGTCCTGAACAACCCACCTCGATGCTGTACTACTGAATGTCGATGATCTTGCATCCTCGGATGGTGGGAGGGGGGCACGGTGGGCACACTGAGCAGTTCCCGGTTCCAGGTTTGTTTCCCTCGGGGCGCCACGCTGCCCTTGTACATGGTGACCAGCACGGTGGACTCGGTGAAGCGGCCCCGGTACGAGTAGTAGGTCACTGTCTGTGTGGGCAAATCAGCCAAGGGTCAAAGTTCATAAGGTTCATCGTGATAGCCCAGCCGACCACACGGGTACCTTTGGGCTGTCAAACTGGTAGGGGGAAAAAAAGGACACATCCTGAAAAGATGGTCACAGCCTGCACAGACATCGAAAGGAATCAATGATAACTATTGCCATCCTCACGATGGATGAGAACAGGCCGTGCTGAAAGAGCCACCATTCTCCTGGATTTATCGAGTCCAGATTGAACAAAGAGCTTCAGAAATGATGAAAAACGTATAAATGTGATACAAAAAAGATGGTCATATGGGCTAACAGACTCCTCAGAACGTACAGCCAGTGTCCCAGTTGGGATAGCGAGTACAATTTTCATAACTTAGTCGTCAAATTTCAGCACACACGCGCGCGCATGTAAACACACACACACACACACACACACACACACACACACACACACACACACACACACACACACACACACACACATTCATGTGTAAACGTTTTCAGACTGAAGAAAGGAGAATGGTCTACAAAGGCAGGAAAACAACAGTCGACGGCAACGTAAGTAAAAAAAAAAAAAAAAGAAAGGCACATTTACTTGTGGGAATTTTCTGCCCTGACCAGTTCCTACGGTTGAATTTGCTATGGGTTCACTGGCAAGGCTGGGATCTCACAGTCGAGTTTCAGCCACTTAATGGATGCATCTCTGTGAAGAATGCTAGAATTTCCTAACACAGCAGGTGTCTGTATCTTTCCGGCCTGGCTAACACCAAATTCATAATGAAATAAAGCGTAGAGTACAACAGTGGTATGCAGTGCAAGACCAAAATGTAAATCCAGAACATCATCTTCACCATCCTCATCAATCAACATAAACAAAACATGTCTTAAACTCTGTGGTCCTTCATGCCCTGCTGTCGTGGTGACCTAAGTTTCGATCGGCTGTCCACATCTATGGCCTTCGCTAGATTCTGTAGGGATCACAGCCAAATTCCTGGGGACTGTCGTTGCACGAACGTGATGGCGCCCTCTGGAAGAACTCGCTCACGCCGGTTCCGCGCCCAAGCAATTACTGACGTCAGTAAGGAGCTTAGCAGGTAGTGGCATGCATATACTGGATCAGAACAGGTACCACTGAACACCACCGTTGAGACCCGGCAGCAGCGCAGTGTCTCCTCCGGCAGGTTGCCTAATGACGACTTGACACTGACTGCTCCCAGTGAACTGTCGATGACGTGGCTGTGGCGGCTCGGGACGGACTATGGCCGTGATCGAGGAGTCGGAATGAGCGGAATGGGTGCAATGCCACTCAGATGGCGCAGTAGATGGAATACAGAGAGAGAGACAGAGAGAGAGAGAGAGAGAGAGACAGACAGACAGACAGAGAGACAGACAGACAGACAGACAGACAGACAGACAAACAGAGATAGAAAGACAGAGACAGAGACAGAGAGAGAGAAGAGAGGGAGGAAAAAAGAAAGGCAAAGTGAAAGAGAGTGGCAGAAAAGAAGAAAGTGTTAGCACGGAACGTCCAGGAGGCGAGGAAGCTAATTATACTGCAGCCCCCGGCTTCCCACGGGGACAGTCATGCAGGGAGACAAGGATGGCAGGAAGATGAGGTTGGAGCAGGATGTCAGTGTGCTCTGATGCATGTGGACTGAAGTGCGGTAATCGATGTTGGAACATGCATTAATAAAAAACACACACCACACACACACACACACACACACACACACACACACACTCACTCTAGAGCAGTTTCTTTCACACACACATACACACACTCACATGAACTTACGCATATATATATGTGTATCTACTTATTTTCTATTCAAAAAAAAAAAGAAAATGCACATGCACGCATGTGCGCGCATGCACACAAACACGCGTGTACACACACACACACACACACACACACACACACACACACACACACACACACACACACACAGTCACACACGCATACCCGTCTGCACATGCACACATTAAACACTAAACTAAAACGCATTATTTAGATAAACACGGGATACTTCTCCATTCCATAAAAAATTACGCCGTAAAGTGTTGAAAAACAAAGCACTGTACTCTGATAGATTACGTTAAAACTGTTTGTGTACAGAGTACTGTTTGTGAATATTTATCCGGCATAATCATACAGGCCTACACATCATGCTACTACAGTATCATATAAAAGTTCTATTACGAACAAAAGGCAACAGCTACGTATTTTTCAAACTTTCTCGTTTGTCTGATTACATCATTCATTATTTGTTATTTCTTTCATTCATCGATAAATGCATTACATATTATGATTTATCTTGTTAAAAGATGCATTATTTGCACATAATGTGATACCTGTTACATGAACAATGTAGTTGCAGCCCACTGTTTAAAAATAACGTTTGGTTAATTCAAAATCAACCGCACACACGAACACAATTACGTTCAATGAAAGAACAACACAATCACAAAAGGTACCCTACAGATGAATGCAGCATTTTCCCAAAAAGCAGGGTTGTAAAGAAAAGAGCGAAGACGACATAACCCGGAATCTAACAGTAGTGAGGGAAGCACAACCTTTGCGATGAATTGCTGCCATTTTGTCCTCCATGAATACATACACAACACACCCACATATCCGCCCAAACCCTACTTCCGTCCTGCAAAATCGCTTTATTCCTTTAAAACTGCTCTCAAAGCACACCTCGTCAAAAAAAAACCTAAGTCTTTTCCTGTTTAACATCGCCCACCCGTCCCTCCTCGTCCTTCCTTCAACGTTGATTGTGTGTCCTTTACCTTGTTCCTTTGCTGTATAATTTGCGTCAGCCCGGGGTGTGTGTGTGTGTGTGTGTGTGTGTGTGTGTGTGTGTGTGTGTGTGTGTGTGTGTGTGTGTGTGTGTGTGTGTGTGTGTGTGTGTGTGTGTGTGTGTGTGTG
>JADBJO010005461.1:17500-22500 GCA_016801955.1 Conus betulinus
TACTTGATGATACACATCACCAAATTACTTTGAAAGGCAGTGATACTTGATGACACACACACCACCAAATAATTAGTTTGAGGACATTGATACATGATCACACACACACACATACACACACACACACACACACACACATCATCATCATCATCATCATCATCAAATTAGTTTGAGGACAGTTATACTTGATGACACACATATCACCAAATTAGTTTGAAGATAATAATACTAAATATTTGTTTGAGGATAGTGATACTTTAAGACACTCATTACCAAATCAGTTTGAAGGACAGTGATACTTGATGACACACACATCACCAAACTTGCTGTGCCAGCACAAGTCACAATCATGGAAAACGGGTCCGAGTCAACAACCCTTCCAACGTCAGAGTGACACTAAAGCAACCACAACAGGTGAACGCCGAGGTCTCCATCTTCCAATCAGAAAGAAGTTCACAGATCTGGATGAATCACGCGGCCTAACATTCTTGACAGTATTGCTAAAAAGTAAAAAGAGACAGAGACTTTAAAGACGAAGTTTAAACAGTGTAGATTCTAATTCAGCTTCTTTCCGTTTCAAATCCACTTCATCTTCGATACGAACGAAATAAAAAAAAGTTGAATTAAAGTGCTAAACCTTAGAGAGGAAATCTTTCCGAGTTATGTACTTCTATTATTTTCATCCATATACACCAAAATAATATTGTCTTCTGATTGACATAAATAGCCCTCGAAATTCTCAGACTTTCGAATTCAAGGCTCGGTGCTGATTAGGCATTTCTGCAACCAACTCCCGCCACGCTCCTGGTAGGACTGATAGCTCATGATTGTGGGACGGAAAAAAACACATTACTGGTTCTGCACTGTCATTATGTTGCTTTCTTTTACGCAAAGAGAGTGGTTTCAGAAATGATGCGCTGACAGGCATTTAAAGAGAGTAAGCGTGAATCAAATAGAGCTGGGAAATGCTGGGATTGCAGAAAACCTGGAGTTGAAAGAGTTAAGAAACATGCACACTTCCACGTGTTGACAGGACTCTTTATCTTGTGTGTGTTTTGATACATGCACACTTTCACGTGTTGACAAGACACTGATCTTGTGGATGTTTTGATACATGCGCATTTTCACATGTTGCCGAGGCACATGTCCTTTCGTTGATATATGCATTTCCATGTGTTGACAAGACACGTATTTTGTGGTTGCCACACGCACATTTGCACGTGCTGACAAGACATTTATTTCATAGATGACACATGCATACTTCCACGTGTTGATAAGACACTTCTCTAGTGGTTAACACTGACAGACTTTAACGTGCTAACAAGGCATTCATCCTGTGGTTTACACATGAACAGTTTCACGCGATAATGCAACACTTAGCTTGTGGTTGTTTAATTTGCACACTTTTCACGAGTTGATAAGATACTTACCTTTTAGTTGTTTTTTGATACAAACTTCTACGTATGGATCTAATAAAACATTAACATCTGCTCGTTTTGATACGTGCAAACCTTTACATTTTGACAAAATAAAAAACCTGTTTTGTGGTTGTTTTGACACATACGTCCCTTCGTATGTTCACAACAAACTTGACGTGATTTTTGTAATACATGTTATCTTCCATGCGTTGACAAGAGAAGACCCTCATCTCATTCTTGTTTTGACACTGGCACAGTTTCACAAGCTGATATGACCCTTATCTCCAATGTGTCTTTTCACGCACACACACTTTCCCGTAGTTTGCGGATGAGTCTTAAGAATCAGCTTCGAAACTTGAGACCTGTTCTTAAAGCTGGCAAACATCACACATAATCATGTTTTGTCTCCATAAAAACGCAGGTCGATGGTTCCCCCTGCACGTGAAACGCGTTACAGCAATACATCTTCATAAAACTGTCCCCGCAACCTGGTTCTTCTACCGTTCGTCCGGATGATCAAAGGATCCTATAGCCATGTGACCAGTGACTTCCCACTGGCTTTATAGCCAGGCCAGAAACCGCACGCCAACTGGTGTTTTAGAGTGCACCGACCCTCTCCGACGCATTATGTCTCGGCTATCCAGTTGAATTTCGTCGAGATGTTGCTGACATGAGAGACAGACAAAATGGACATATTAGGGGGGGGAGGGGGAGGGAGGGAGGGAGGGAGAGAGAGAGAGAGAGAGAGAGAGAGAGAGAGAGAGAGAGAGAGAGAGAGAGAGAGAGAGAACAGAGAAGAAAAGACAGAGAGAGAGAGAGAGAGAGAGAGAGAGAGAGAGAGAGAGAGAGAGAGAGAGAGAGAGAGACTGACTGGCAGACAGAGAGACTCATGAAGAAATATTTTAATTAACAGTCTGAAACAGCGGAATTATTGCTGCTTCCGCCTATTCCGATGGGGAAAAAAAACTACTACAGTAGCACTGAAATATTTCTTCATATTCATTACAAATTCTTTGCTCTGCATTTTTTCAAACAGTTCAGGAAAAAGACCATGTAAACCCGCTGGTGTTTCAATTTTCATGCGTTTAATCACTTGACTGATTTTTTTTTTTTTTTTTTTTTTAGTAATTTCTTCATCCAGTTTATGGTCAAATAACATTTCATCCCGTTTCGTCATTTACGTGATCTTCACCGTTTTAACGTATCCTTCGCTGAAAACAGACTCAAAGTGACACACCCACTCATTTTCTGTAAGATCATTTGTAATAATATTTCTTTTTTTTCTTCCTGATAATTTAATTCCCAAACTGATTGGAATTTTCCACTGACCTTAACAGATGATTAAAATCTCTCTGTCCACGCTCTTTCTTGACAAGCATCACTCTGCATTCCTTTCTCTTTTCGATGTATTTAACACACTCGATTCATCTTTAGCTCTTCTGGCCTTTCGAAGGTACCGTAATACTTTTTTTTTTCTTGGAAAAAACATTCATTATCTGGCTTTACGACTACCGTGCTTACCTACTATAACTTTTCTTTCCATTCGCCTCCTTTAATGATGTAGCGAGATGTAGAGAGAGAGAGAGAGAGAGAGAGAGAGAGAGAGGGCAGAGATGGAAGTAAATAGCAAGAAAAAGAGAGGGGGCGGTGAGGGGTAGAGAAGGCAGGGGGGAGGGGGAGCAAAAGACAGAGAGAGACAGACAAACAGACATGAGAGAGAGAGAGAGAGAGAGAGAGAGAGAGAGAGAGAGAGAGAGAGAGAGAGAGAGAGAGAGAAAGAGAGCTCTTGTGGGATAACGCCCCAAAACATGTGCATCGCCCACATAAAGCAAAAACTGGTGGAGCGATGACGTCCACAGACCAGAAGTTTAGACTGCAACAACCACTTGAACAAATGAAGGGTGAAGGAATGTGTGCCTTCTCAACTACGTTTGTAACGTTCTGGAACAAATGAAGAAAAGTAACGGTTTTTTGTCAAACATGAAATGACAGATTTCCATTTCACAACTCTTTTTTTTTTTTTAACTCTACGTTTTCACTTACCTAATTCTATCCAACCCACACCCCTATGTTCTTGTTTGTCTTTTCTTTAATGGTTTTTGTCTTTCATGTCAGCACACGTTTGCGCGAGGGTCGAGAGACAGATAGTCAGTGACAGAGAAAGAGAGGGAGGAAAGGAAAGAGTGTTCGGGGAGGGGGAGAGAGGGAGAGACAGACAGACAGACAGACAGACAGGCAGACAGACACAGATAGACGGACGGAAAGACAGTGGATGGATAAAGACAGATAAACGCACAGTTATTGATGTGCATGTACGTGCATGCTGGGGTACGCATGTGCTATCGTGCGTGCGTGTGTATGTGTGTGTATTTGTGAGCACGCGCGTGCGCGCGCGTGTGTGTGTGTGTGTGTGCGAGTGCGTGTGTGTGTGTGTGTGTGTGTGTGTGTGTGTGTGTGTGTGTGTGTGTGTGAGAGAGAGAGAGAGAGAGAGAGAGAGACAGAGAGACAGAGAGACAGAGACAGAGGGAGAGTGGGTGTTTGTGTTAGATGGAGGGAAAGAATATGGAAGGAGAGGGAGAAAGACAGGATGTTTGAGGGAAGCGAAGTGGGGGGGGGAGGGGGTGCGTGAAAGACAAGGGAGATGGTGCGGAAAGAGTATGGGGGGGGGGGGGGGGGGGAGAGAAGGGGAGGGGGGGAGGTGCAGGAAAAAGGTAGCGCGCAAAACTTATTTCTTTCGTGCCGGGGTGCCGATGTGCGACATTTTCCATTGAAAAGCGCTCTGAAGCATCGGACCTACTTCCTATAATCAGGATTGGTTTCGTTGTCGGAAAACTTTCATGAATCGATCAAACAGGGGAAGAAGATAATACGGCAGTTTGGATCCATGATATATACCAGTCTGTTGGAGAAATCTATGTATTTTGTACACACACTTGTCGCATAATTCACTTTTAATTTTGCGGTATCATCTTCGCTCCCCCCCCCCCCCCCCCCCTCACCACCACCCCTACCCCACCCCCACCGCCGCAGTGGCACCGACTTGCATGCGGCTCATTCTGGTTTCCTCGCAACACCCGGAGGGTCCTGCCGCAGCCCTTGCATCAGCTGTCCACGGTTTTACAATATCAGTTAAAGAAGAAAGAAGAAAAGAAAGAAGAAGAAGAAGAAGAAGAAGAAAAAAGGAAGAGGAGGAAGACGAAGAAGGAGGAGAAGGGGAAGGAAGAGGAGGAGGAGGAGGGAGGAGGAGGAGGAGGAGGAGGAGGAGGAGGTGGAGAGAAGAAGAAGAAGAAGAAGAAGAAGAAGAAGAAGAAGAGGAAGGACATCTGACAAATATAGGGGTTAAAGTCTTCAGAGAATCCTCCTTGACACCAGATCGGTTCATCGTCTGCACGATAATGGATGCCCCACGCGAAAAATGCACGCAGCAAAGAGATACAATACAAGATGAGAAGCTCTGAACTGCCTGTTGGTATAAACTTCATTCTGCATTTACAGGGCAATAAATGGAAACTCCGGGCCCATATCCAACGTCAGTGTGCTGTTATATCTATAACATTTATGTGGTCTGCTCCTCTCTTTATC
>JADBJO010005461.1:32500-52500 GCA_016801955.1 Conus betulinus
TGACTTTAAAAGCACGTGCTAGACACGTGCGCGCGCGCGCGCGCGCGCGCACACACACACACACACACACACACAAAACGAATCATTTCACTCCCTTCTGAGACAAGGAGGGAAAAAAGAAATCATACCTTGCGTTGCGTTAGAAAAGAAGAATCAAATCTAAAAAAAAAAAAAAAAGAAAAAAAACATCATTTTCAGTTGGCCATTTGATAGATAATATAATACACTAACGGTGAGTATAATCACGTTGTGCAAACATTCGGCGATTCCATGGAGAGCAGATTATCATTATCATACTGTATTTCCAATATTTATGAATTCACCAATGTTGGAAAAAAAAATACATCACAATGCTTTTGAACAGATAGAAAAAAGAGAGAATAAAAAAAGAAAAGAAAGAAAACAAAATGAACTAAAAAACGCTTTGGTTTTATTGTTTATTGCAGAAAAGCATTTGAAACCAAATGGTATTTATTTCCTTTTGTTTTCAAATGCTTTCCTACATTAAACTTTTGGATCACACACACACACACACACACCACACACACACACACACACACACACACACACACACACACACACACATACACAGCGACCAAAAAAAAAAGACATTCAAGTGGACGTTGAACACACGTGCTAGATACATGCAAGTGCACATTATACACACTATTTTCTTTCACATCGGCTAGAAAACAACAACACCAAAGACGTTTTTTACTTTTAAGTCGCACAGGTGGGTCTCACACTTCAAACACAAACGGTGGTTAATAGCTAAGAAGGTTTGACAGACAGCAGAAAGAATAAATATATCAGATGTGCGCAGGGAAGTAGGAAGACATTGATGTAAAGGAGGATGAGAAGAGAGAGAGAGGAGAGAGAGAGAGAGAGAGAGAGAGAGAGAGAGAGAGAGGAGGAGGAGGAGGAGGAGGAGAAGGAGGAGAGAGAGAAGAAAGGAAGAAGTGTAGGTTTATTACAATTTCTTTGTTCTCCCAGCCCAACCCCATATACGGCCTCTTCAGAGCTGCCAAACTCATACGGAAGAAAAAGAAAAAGCAAAACAAAACAAAAGAAAACAAAACAAAACAAAAAAAGAAAAAAAAACCCCGCTACAAACCCCTACATGCTGAACAACGATCATGACTGATCATGAAAGATAAACACCGGAAGCTTAAAAAAAAGCAAACAACAACAGCATTCATGTCACGGTACTACATTACTGACATCCTAACCCTTACGGCCGGATTATACATTCGCGCGCCAGGCATTCCGCATGATGTATCACCTCCCTCAGTTACATAATTCGTAAAAGATAATACTAAAAAAGAAATAGATATGTATAAAACCAGGCATTTAAAAAAAAAGCCGAATGGGCAAATACCACACTGCAGACTGCAGAAGCCTGTGTCTGTTCTGGCAGGCGTGTACAATTTTTCTTTTCGCCACCTAGTAGTAGCCCAGATTTACGACAAAAACAACTGGGCTTAGCATTAAAAGTTACAAAGTTACCATAGTTCCCAGGACTGACAGGCCCTGAGAATGTCTCTACAAATCAAAAGAATGATAAGACAATAATGACAACTTTAAAAAAGACAGAATCAAAACACAATGAGAGAAAATAGAAACGGCACCAGCAAACACGAGTGACAGAAAAGAGAAACGGTAACCCAGCAAACAAGAGGGACAGAAAGAGAAAAGGTACCAGCAAACGAGAGTGACAAAAAAAGAGAAAGGTCACTAGCAAACAAAAGTGTTAGAAAAAGAGAAGGATACTAAATCAAGACAAGGAGTTAAACACAAAAAGAGAAAGGTACTGTCCAAACAAGAGAGACGTTAAAAAGAAAGGTACTAGAAACAGAGTGACAGAAAAGAGAAAGACTGAGCCAAAAAAGAGTGACAGAAACGACAAAGGTACTAGTAAACAAGAGTAAGAGAAAAGAGATAGGTACTAGCAAATAAGATGTGACCGAAAAAGACAAAGGTACTAGTAAACAAGAGTAAGAGAAACACGAAAGAAACTAGCAACAAGAGTAACAGAAAAGACAAAAGATACTCTAGCAAACGAGAGTGACATGAAAAAGAAAAGGAACAAGCAAACCCAGAAGTGACAGAAAAAAGACAAAGGTACCCACACACCATAGTGACAGGAATAACAAAGGTACCAGCAAACAAGAGTGACAGAAAAAAAGGTACTAGCAAACACAAGAGTGACAGAAAAATAGAAAGATAGCACTACAAACGAGTGTGAACATGAAAAAAAGAAAGGTCCTAGCACAAACAGCGTGACAGAAAGGGTAAGGTAAACGTATGCTTAGCCCCAGTCGAACGCAAAAGGGCCATATCAGGGCTGTCACCACGTTGAAAAAGAGAAACTTAACTAGCAATCAAGAGTGATGGGAAACAGAGAAAAATTAACTAGCAATCAAGAGTGAAGAAAAGAGGAAATTGCTAACACAGAACTTGCAAATGACGGGGCAACTATGTACACTGCATGAGCCACGGGCATGCCCAGGAGAACGAGGCGGGCGGGAGAGGTGTACTAAGGAAATAAGGTTTCTGTGTATCCCTAGGTCAGCTGGTACAATAAATCTGCCTCAAGAATTAGACTGGCTAATGGCTTTAAATTACCTGTCCCAAGTCCTCGACCAGCTCGTTTGTTTAAAATGGAGTTTCACACTTCTCTGTCGTGTTCCTCAGTGATTATGGTTAACGATGACACCGTCGAACGACGACGATTGCACTCCGACTACGCGCAATACTCGCCTGCCATCGCAGAGCCCCGCACTGCAACCGCGCACGCGCGCGCGCGCGCGCGCGTGCACAACACGCACAGACACAAAACCACACAAGAAGGGGGAGGGAAAAAGCGTAACACACCACAGCACAAACACAGGGAACCAACACACACCCACAGCAGAGGGAAAAAAAAGCGAGGGCCAGACAGCGCGCAAGCGTACGGACAAAACCAACTGACTCCCGGGTGGATCAATGACAGACCGTCAGCTGTGGCCGCCACAAATATTGACACTGGCGGACCCAGCAACTCCAGCTAGAAATACGATCATCTGTTCATCTCTCAGCACCCACATGCCTATCACACCCTCTCTATAAATCCGTGCGTCTATCTATATACACATCTCTTTCCAATCTGTGCACGAAACGCGCGCTCTTACCCACTGCGTATCGTTTACTGGAAAACACAAACACTGATGTACATATACATACACCCGCGCGCGCGTGAACACACACACACACACACACACACACACACACACACACACACACACCACACACACACCACACACACACACACCGCACACCACGCACACGCCACACGCACGCACACGCACGCACGCACACACACACACCACACCACGCGCGCACGCGCGCACGCGCACTCACTACTCGCTCAGCATATGCGCGCAGACTCATGTAAACATAGTAAACGCAAGCGCTGGCACGTACGTCACACACGCCGCTCCCTGCCACCTTTCAGTCCTGCCAAATGCGCGCGCGCGCGCGCGCGCGCGCACACACAAACACACACACACACACACACACACCCACACACACACACACACCACACACATACACATTTTGCAAAAATTCTGAAACATACCTCCGAAACAGTTGAATGTTACGCAACTCGGCGTCTTCTTCTTCCTCTTATTCGTTACTTCATCTCATCTAGGAAAATGAATTTGCATAAAATGATACAGCATGTATCTTTCGGGATTATTTTGTCCAGCTCTTCTAAATGTTGCTAATGTTATGATGTTTAGCTCCGTGGGGTCTATCAAACTTTGTAAACACAATTTCATGCGGGTTCACTTTATGCTCAGTATCATTTTCTTTTGTGTAAGTATTCAGTTTATGTCTGGCTTTGATGTAGTGATCGCCCTCTAAAGAATTCCGGTAAGCATTCACTGATATACGCAAGAGTACCCTCGCGCATATGTTGCATACGGCCAAGCCGACCACAAAGAACCATATCAGGGCTGTCATCTCTGAAATCAATTCTCAAATCTAATCAACCTATCTTACATTGCAACACACATACACACGCACGCGCTGTCGCGACGGGCTATCTTCTGGGAAAGCAAGCCGCCATTTCTATACTGAGATGAGACGAAAACACACACACACCCACACACACACACACACACACACACACACACGCTACAGACATTCGCCCACGTGCGCACCTTTATCCTGCCTTTTTTCGCGGCGGTTTCTATTAAAAAAAAAATTCATCGCCAGCCAATAAAGAGAATCGCTGTGCTAGGTTGTGCACTAACTGTACATAACGGCCAATTAACACTACTATACGCTCGCCAGGGGCCAGACTAGAAACTTCCCTTTTGCCAATTTCACCGATAAGCCCTCACAAAACGCAAATCAGAGATCAGAATAAAACCCTTTGTCAGCATTCCCTGTGATACCTACAACATAACTACATCAGACCCTTGTTAATTACAGGCCTTTGAAAGTGTACCCTATAATACTGATAACAGGATCAAATCAGATCAAAATCAGGACAGGATCAAACCGCGTCCTTCATTACAATCCTGGGTAAGGACAGGATCAAACCAATGACAACCTGCGTCCTGTTCAAACCACGTCCTGTTAATGGACCCTGGTAAGGACAGGATCAAACCACGTCCTGTTAATGACAATCCTGATAAGGACAGGATCAAAGGTCCTGTTAAAGACAACCCCTGGTAAGGCAGGATAAAAAACCACGTGTAGGGGATTGTCCTGTAAGGGTAGGATCAAACCACGTCCTGTTAATGACATCCTGGTATCAGGATCAAACCACGTCCTGTTAATGACAGTCCTGATAAGGACAGGATCAAACCACGTCCCTGTTAAAGACAGTCCTGGTAAGGACAGGATCAACCACGTCCGTTGTAAGGACAGTCCTGATAAGGACAGGATCAAACCACGTCCTGTTAAGGATTGTCCTGGTAAGGACAGGATCAAACCACGTCCTGTTAATGACAGTCCTGATAAGGACAGGATCAAACCACGTCCCTGTTAATGACAGTCCTGATAAGGACAAGGATCAAACCAGGATCTTAATGACAGTCCTGGTAAGGACAGGGATCAAACATGTCCTGGTAATGACAGTCCTGGTAAGGACTGATCAAACCACGTCCTGTTAATGACAGTCCTGATAAGGACAGGAGCAAAACCACGTCCTGTTAATGACAGTCCTGATAAGGACAGGAGCAAACCATGTCCTGTTTAATGACAGTCTTTTCGATAGCCTGCCAATAATACTGGTGACAGGATCAAGTTAACGCCTGTTGATTACAACCTTCTCTCAGTTTTTCCTATAATAAACAAAACAGGATCAGATCAGATCCTCTTAACTACACCCCTTTTGCCTGGTGTGTTCCTGTAATATTGATGACAGGATCAAATCAAATCCTGTTACTTATGTCTTTTGTCAGCGTTTCTACGACACCGATGACAGGATCAAAGGAGATCCTGTTAACTACAGCCTTTTGCGAGTGTTCCTATGATACTAATGGCAGGATCAAATCAAATCCTGCTACTTACATTCTGTGTGAGCGGTCCTATAATACAGATGCCAGGATCAAACTAGATCCTGTTAATTTCAGTACCAGTGCAAGTGTTCCTGTAACACATATTACACATATCAATCAAATTCTGGTAATTACAACCCTTTGTTTCTATAATGTCCCTCGCAGGATCAAATCAAATCCTATTCATGTCAGGGTCTTGGCCAGTGTTCAAAGACGATGTGGCTGTGACTGGTGGTTGGTCAGGTAAGGAGGATGGTGTTATCGAACGGACAAAATGAGAACGAAGCAGACATAAAATAAACTTGTGAGCGTTTGACTCTGTAACTGTTCGGAATTCACTGTCTCCCACTTGGCCAAGCCCGTCTATTTTACTCTTTCCAAAACATATTCAAAGACCTGTATTTTCAAACAGACAATTCCGATTACGCTGTTTCGCATATTAGATGTAGACGATATGTTCATACAAAACATTACTCTGGGCGGAAATAGGAGAATGAATGGGCCACATATGAAAGAAAAGCTTACGACGACATCTGCTCTATATAAACATAATTTACAATAATTTTATCATAATCAACAATGCCTGTTGGTTCCATGTGATTTCGGCAGTGCGAAGATGCTTCTAGTTCAGTCAGATATACACCGGCAAAAAAAACACACAAACAAACAAACAAAAACATAAAATCTGATTACCATGGCACCACAAACTGACAGAAACAAATGCAGTTATTTCCAACGTGTCAAAAGTGTTTTTTTTTTTAATCAGTTCCCGATCTGCTGTTCATAAGCCAGCCGGTCCCATTACAATTGTTCCCTTGATGCGAGACAGGTGTGTGCAGTACTATTACAGAAAAGTAAACCATGATGCTGGGAACCGGCACACCCCCTAACCAACCGATCAGGAACCCTGGGTACACAGGTGGCCTGTGTTGCCACCGAAATGATCTACACCACCTTAACTCACCAATGCGGTCAACTACATTGACGACAACGTACCTAAAATAGCAATGCTTATGTGTGGGAGTTTAAGAAAAAACAGGCTGTGGGGAAAAAAACAGGACGATGGAATTCCTACTGTTTAAAGAGAGAGAGAGAGAGAGAGAGGAGAGAGAGAGAGAGAGAGAGAGAGGGTGAAAAAGTAAACAAGAAAATATCGGAGGAGGAGGGGGGGGGGGGGGGGGGGGGGGGGGGGGGGGGGAGGTTGGAGGACCCTCTCCAAAAAGTGCCTGCAATAACAGGTGTTTGTAAAAATGAGTCATTACCCAAGCCTCCCATTTTAGATATAGACCCTTCAAATACAGACGGCCCTTTCATGACTGTCATCACATCGAAAGGGGAAAAACACCTTATCTCCCCAAACTCAACAAATAATGAAGGCAATTATGTGCAAACTGTAAATTACTTAATAACATCTTAGCTTAATTACTGACATCATTAAACAGAAACAGACAAAACCAGGCCGTGTTGAGTACGCTGATGATTCTGTTCGACTTAAGCAGAGTAAAATCAAAACGAAACAGCACTACAAAAATACACTCAAAATAACGTATGGACAAGCAGAGACTGTCGGACGGACATCTAGTGTCTTCGCTGAATTGGGTGTAGGTTATCAGTACATGTTCGTCAGAATTTTTTGTTTGTTTGTGCGTGTGTCTGTCTGCCTGTATGTATGTACGCATGCATAATAAAAATTAGTGAGATATAAGATGTGCAGACTAAACCATTCCTCCATCATTTTAAACAATGACTCTGCAAAGAAAAAAAAAAAAGAATGAAAAAAAGGGGGGGGGGGGGGGGGGGGGGGGGGGGGGGGGGGGGGGGGGGGGGGGGGGGGGGTAGGGGGGGGGGGGACAGGGGGGGGGTACAGACAGAAAACTGGGAAAAAAGAGGGCATTATAGCACACACACACACACACACACGCGCGCGCGCGCGCGCGCGTTTACATGAATAGATAGATAGGTAGATCGACAGAATGACAGATAGACTGACAAATCAGAAAGGAAAGAGTATGTGTGTGTGTGTGTGTGTGTGTGTGTGTGTGTGTGTGTGTGTGTGTGTGTGTGTGTGTGTGTGTGTGTGTGTGTTGTGTGTGTGTGTGTGCAGTGTGTGTGTGGTGTGTACCATGAATGGAGATAGATAGATAGATAGCTAGATAGATAGATAGACAGATGGATAGATACAGAAGGGAGATGTGAGAGAGAGAGAGTGTGTGTGTGTGTGTGTGTGTGTGCGCGCGCGCGCGCGCGCGCGTGTGTGTGTGTGTGTGTGTGTGTGGTGTGTGTGTGTGTGTGTGTGTTGTGTGTGTTGTGTGTGTGTGTGTGTTTGTGTGTGTGTGTGTGCAAGCGCGCGCAGGAACGCGGATATGTACAAGATAGAGCCAATCAGAAGTACAGAAAAGACGTTTAGAAACTACATAAAAGACGTTATTACTAGCAGAGAATTCGCAGAAGCAGGGGATATAGTTATCCTGAAAGGCCCTCGGCATCTCCAAGTGGGGGGCGGGGGGGGGGGGGGGGGTGGGGGGTGGGGGGGGGGGGAGGGAGGGCTCATTATCCGAGAGGGATCAACCGCAAAGGCTGAACCAGTGGTGAACGTCTGCAAGGCAAACATGGAAAAAAAAAAATCCAAACCCTCTAATTAAACGAACATTAGCAAAGGCTCCTCCATCATGAAATCTGATTTGGAGGCAGTCCCCCTCCCCAGCCCCCCCCCCCCCCCCCCCCTCCGCCTGTACACACACAACACACACACCCACACGCGCGCGCGTAAGCGCGAACCACACACACACATACACACACACGCGCGCGCGCGCTCAAGCGCACCACACACATACACACACACACACACACCACACGCGCGCGCGCACACGCACACACATTTTCCCCCCGCACTTTCCCGAACTTCCTGCCCCAGCCTGTCCTCACGTGCACGATTCTAAATCCATTGTGAAAAAAGATACCGTTGAAACTACGGCTGTGCCCTATTCTCTTCTGCACCAAGCGTTACTCAGAAGAAGAAAAAAAAAAAGAAGGAAAAAAAGGGGAAAAAAGTAAACATAAAGAAAGGAAAGAAAGAAATGAAAAGCGAGAAGAACGTCCTCCATCTTTACTCCGCTGAGGCTGATACCCAACATCCATCCGCTTCCTGTTTATGCCACAATGCAAGGCGATGGGAGCACGTCATTCCTATCCATCCCGAACTCATTCTGGCACTTACCTTCACCTAGCTCATCAGTTCTTTGATGATCGTCTGTGTACACCGACTGGTCTGATGGATGGAGGGTGGAAGCCGAAATCTAGCTCCATGATCGTGGAGCGAAGTACGACCGCCAGTGAAACGCGTTTTCCGCCTGAATGAGAATGATGACTTTTCATTCTTTTATGCATGAGCAGACTTGTTAAGAAAAAGGAGCGCAGCGCATGCAGATTCCCGAGCGAATTTTTTTTTCCTCTGCGTGTTAGAGAGTTTTTTTCTCTTTACACTTTTCTTCACGATCGTAACTAAAAAAAAAAATGGTTCCTTACACATAAAACATTACTACGTGGGAAAAAAGCGATCAAAATGTACAAATTCTGGTTCGGATTTTCATCCTTAAAAGTCTTTCATTGCTTGGAAATGTTTGGGGGAAAAAATGTTCAAAAATTCTGGCTGGGCTTTTCTAACTCAAAAGAGTATTTCAGTACCATCGTTTGTGATAACTGTGCTGCGGGCGATGTTCCAACAGAACGAGAGATGCAGAGAAGTGATTTTCTGGTTCAATGAGTTAACGTCCGTTCACCACACGCTGCGAGCAAAAAAACCAGGCAAGACTGGGGAAGTTGCGACTGAACCGCACCGCACTAACAAACATGCCTGACACGCAAAAAGCATTTTTCCCCAGTGTGGCTGCTACGACAAAACAACGTGATACTGAGAGCAGGTGCGTACTGACCATTTTGGTGAAAACGTCCCCTAAGGCTAATTTTGGAACCGCTTGGTTTGTACTGCGAAGTGTTGTTTCAACCTGAAATGACTGTAAATGCACCCGGCTTTTTCAATCAGGGGCAACAAGCTGAAAGCTCTATACTGCATGGTGTTGCGCGTGCCTTTTAAAATTATGTCACACAGCTGACTGACACTTGACGGCTAAAGAATAAATTACATTTATGACTGCATGTCATAACTTGATAATTACGTTTTTCATAACTAACATGAAGTAAACACATATAATAACGAGAGAGAGAGAGAGCGAGAGAGAGGAGAGAGAGCGAGAGAGAGAAGAGGAGAGAGAGAGAGACCGGGCGAAGAGGAGGAGCGGGAGAGAGAGAGGGAGGAACTGAGAGAGAGAGCGGGGAAAAAGAAGAAAAGAAAAAAAAAAAAACAAAGTTTAGAAAGAGAAAAAAAAAAAAGATAAAACAGAACAGGAAAAGTACCAAGGACAGACGGGGAGAGAAAGGAAATAGGCTGAAGACTCATTATTAAATGTGTTAGAGAATAATTCGAATGGGTGAAAAATGGGTGGAAAAAAAGGTAACATGTTCAGGGAAAAAAACAATCTTGCTAGACATGCCTGCCGCCTCGACCGAAGCCAATATCTAACAATGGGTTACTTTCAGAAATGCAGATAAATAAACGCTTTTTACATATTAACTAAAATGTGCATCCATCGGCAACTATATTTTGTGTCTTTCCCTCTCTTTTTCTTCAGTGAGCAGAAATGAAGACTATACAAACACTATCATCTTTGGTCACATTCCACGAACAGCCACAACAGTTGTTCTTTTAGCTAAATTTTCCGAAGGATGACTGGATTTCAGTGCAGGGCAGTTAATACGTACATCAGTATAATTCAAATGAGGCAATATTAACAGATTTGTACTTGGTTTCTAAGCCTCTACTGCTAATTTTTAACTGATACCGCTTCAAACAAGAAAGCTATATAACGAACTTCTAAGCGTATTCTGTATATCTTCATCCCAGTTTTGAAAAGCAGAAGTCCCATGTGTTTTTGTTTGTGTTTCGTTATCTCTTACTGAATTTCACAACCACGAGTTGACCATTTACTCTTTCAAGTCAAGAGAATGAAATCCACACAGATCTGCATATTTTCTGACCTGACTAATTTTCATCATCCTACGTAAGTTTATAAAGTGAACAGCTGCCTCTACGTTCCATTCACTGTGGAAGATAAGATGATGATGGAGGAAAGGATGACGAACAATCAGGGACAAACGAGATCAGAGGTACCATGAAGCAAGAAAGACCATCAGTCTGATGATGATGATGATGATGATGATGATGATGATGATGACGATACGATGACGATGATGATGATGATGACGATGATGACTACGATGACGATGACGATGATGATGATGATGACGACGACGACGACGACGATGATGATGACGATGACGATGACGAAGATGAATGTGCTGCCACTCTGGTTGACAAAGCTTCAGCTTTACGTATTGACGTCTTACTGGTTTTGTACTCCCAGTTCTCATAGAACAGGGAGTACTTTAGAATGGGAACGAAGAAATGCTGTTGAAATGCTCTGTGTGTCTGTCCGTCCGTTCGTGGTCAAAATGTGTTCCACTCGCTCCGACAAAACTACTGGGCCGATCTTTTCTGAAAAAATTTGTAGGTATGCTCATTATGGATGACGGATGATGCCCGATGTTTTAGTGAAAATTAGTAGGTATGTTCATTATGAGTCACTGATGATGCCTGATGTTTTAGTTTACCCCGTTATAACCGTTACTAACGGCTGTAACGGCTTGTAACGGTTTTTCTTCTTTATGGAATATCTCGAAAGTACTCGGCCGATCTTTCTGAAAATTTGTATGTATGTTCATTATGGGGTCACGAATAGCGCCCAATGTTTTTAGGTTTAACGGTTATAGCCGTTACTAACGGCTTAACGGCCTGTAATACTCTCTTCATAGAAGATATCTACGAAAGTGCTTGGCCGATCTTTGTGAAAATCAGCAGGTATATTCATTATTTTTCACGGATGATGCTCGATTTTTTTAGTTTACCCGTTATAACCGTTACTAATGGCTGTAACGGCCTGTAACGGCTTTTCTTCTTTGTGGAATATCTCAAAAAGTACTTGGCCGATTTTTCTGAGAATTTGTAGGTATGTTCATTACGGGTCACGAGTAGTGCCCGATGTTTTATATTACCGTTATAGCCGTTACTAACGGCCGTAACGGCCTGTAACGGTTTTTTCTTCTTCATGGAATACCTAAGAAAGTACTCGGCCGATCTTCGTGAAAATTAGCAGATATGTTCATTATGGGTCGCGAATAATGCTCGATGTTGTAGTTTTGCCCCGTTATAACCGTTACTAATGGCTGTAACGGCCTGTAACGGTTTTTCTTCTTCATGAAATATCTCAGAAAGTACTTGGCCGATCTTTGTGAAAATCAGCAGGTATGTTCACTATGGGTTACGGATAATGCCCGATGTTTTACTTTACCATTATAGCCGTTAGTAAGCACTTTGTCGATATATCTGAAAATTTGTAAGTATGGTCATTATGGGCGACGGATGATACCCGACGTTTTAGTTTACCGCGATAGCCGTTACTAACAGCTATAGCAGCCCCAAACGGTTTTTCTTTTTTATGAAATATCTGAAAAAGTACTTGGGCCGACCTTTCTGAAAATTTGTAGGTATGTTCATAATGGGTCACAGATGATGCCCGGCGTTTTAGTTTAGCGTTATAGCCATTACTAACGGCTATAACGGTCCCTAACGGTTTTTTCTTCTTCTGGAATATCTCAGAAAGTACGTGACCGATATTTCTGAAAATGTGTAGGTATGTTCATTATGGATCACGGATAATGCCCGATGTGTTACGTTACCGTTATAGCCGTTACTAACGGCCCCTATGGTTTTCTTCTTTATGGAAAATCTCAGAATGTTCTAGGCCGATTTTTTCTGAAATTTGTAAGCATGTTCACTATAGGTAACAGATGGTGGCCGATGTTTACCAGAATAGCCATTACTAACGATTACACCAGGCCAAGACGGTTTTGTGTTCTTTATGGAATATCTGAAACGTATTCAGGATAAACTGGGAGTACGTTTTAATGTTTTGCATCTTGTTATGATTGTTATCACAAATAATTTAACACACCAACACTTGAAAGTATCTAAACATTTTCTTCATGAAATGACAAAACACTTCATACGGCTACCGTATATATCTGCTGTCGTGGGCAATCCACTGCAGTGTTTTTCATTCCACGCTATACGGTTAGTTCAGTCTGCCATATTCGCATCATGTAACATGTGGCTCATTCTTATCTGCGTTCGATGGCTTAGTGTACTGTGTACAAGAATGCTCAATCAATGCTTACGCACAGAGGCATAATTATATACATTATCCTTGCTGAGAGAAGAAAAAAAAAGCAGTAAACGCACAGGACAAAAAAGATGACAAACAGACAGACAGACAGACAAACAGAATTTCACATGTTCACATCTTTGTAACATTTACAGCGAGAAGAACGACAAAAAAGCAAAGTGCATGCAATAAAGCATGTTGAGGGAGTGAGGGATGAGAAGGACGAAGACAGTGCATAATATCACGGATCCAACACACACACACACACACACACAACACACACACTGAACACAACACAACAGAGCGAGGGTGGGGGGGGGGGGGGGGGGGCAAAGAGAGGGGCAAAAGAGAGAGAGAGAGAGAGAGAGAGAGAGAGAGAGAGAGAGACAGACAGACAGACAGACAGACAGGCAGGCAGACAGACAAACACACAGACAGAGACAGAGAAGGGTGGTGAAGCAGAGAGAGAGAGAGAGAGAGGAGAGAGAGAGAGAGAGAGAGAGAGAGGAGAGAGAGAGAGAGGTGAGAGAGAGAGAGAGAGCGAGACAAACACAGACAGAGACAC
Organism: Conus betulinus; assembly: GCA_016801955.1. Taxonomy (NCBI): domain Eukaryota; kingdom Metazoa; phylum Mollusca; class Gastropoda; order Neogastropoda; family Conidae; genus Conus; species Conus betulinus. The sequence goes on from JADBJO010005461.1 coordinate 45,952, forward strand.
ACAGAGAGGGGGGGTGGAGCAGAGAAGAGAGAGAGAGAGAAAGAGAGGCAAAAAGAGAGAGAGATAAAGAGAGAGAGACAGGTAACCAGACAGAAAGAGAGAGAGACAGACAGACAGACAGACAGAGAGAGAGAGACAGAGAGAGAGAGAGAGAGAAGAGAGAGAGAGAGAGGCAGCTGTCGCACTGTTTTGCAGAACCGGTCCAACCAACTGACTGCAGAAATGTACTGCCGTGGCTTTCTGCAATGGTAAACACCACCACCTCTCAATCACTGCGGAAGGGTAAAACGGGAGGGGGGAGGGATGTGGAGGACGGAAGCAGCTGAGGGTGAAGAACTGCACCGCCTCACCTCAAACCACGTTAAAAAGCTTTTTTTTTTTTCAAACCACGTTAAAAAGCTTTTTTTTTTTTTGCTTTTATTTTCTTTTTCTTTTTTTTCTTTAATGGAGGTGCTGCACACAGCAAAGATGGAAAACGGACGGGATCAGTGCCTTCGCCTTTCTCTAATCGCACACAGAAGGCATTCACCGCTTCCTGTTGGTCTGACTGGCTCTGTCTGCCGCCTGTTCATGGGTCGGCTGTCTGTCCACCATACTGCAACTGATAGTGTCTCAATACAAACTCTGAAACACACATACGGAGCTTCACGTGCACCACGCGTGCGGTGCTTCCAGTGCACGCAAAGCCAAAGGGCAGGCCCGGCTGGCAGTGCAGCCGACAACGGGAAGCTGTCGTACGTAGGTAACTGACTGGACACCATCGACTGAGCAGTTATGTCACACGGATGTGGTTAGCTGCCTGAACACGAGGGTGGGACTCCAACAAAGGCGAATAGAGGCAGATGACTCACAAACGTCATACTCCACTTCTTTCGCTTATGATTTACGACACTGTACACTGACAAGATGACTTTGCTGGGGTTTTGTTTGCTTGTTTAGTTTACCATGGTATTTCTTTATTATGTGCACTGGCATTTTTCACGTTGGTTACCTTACAACCCTCTCCTATCCCCTTCCTTTCTGCCTTTTCTCTCTCTGTGTGGCTATGGCTCTGCTCTCGTTTTCTCAGTTTGCTGTCTTTTTAACTTCCTTCACAGATGTATACTGTTCTGAAACTGTTACGTGCAAACATGATTTGTAAGTCATAATTTGTGCTATTGGGCTGCTTTACGTATGTTGCTACGTGACAATGTACAAGAGCAGATGCATGCATGTATATGCAACGCTATGTTCACAATATGGTATATTTTAGTGCAAAGCATGATTAAAAAGTTTGGGGGGTATTTGTTTGTTTTGTTTTCGTTTTTAAGGCGAACAGAAGGAAAACGAGGCGAGGAACTAATCCCCTCATGCACACATCTTTGCACACAGTCACTGACCTGAAGAAAACTTGGTGTTGGGTCACGGTGGTCGGACTGTCCTCTTCCACTAGCCTGCCCTCCTCCTCTCTCTCATCGCCCATCTGTCCCCGCCGTGCACTGCGCCATGGAGTCACAAAGGGGAGTGGAGGTTGGGGGTGGATCACTGCTGCAAGCAGTCGTCTGCTTCCTGCTCCTCTACCTTCTTCTTTCTCTGCCGCCTGATGAGGGTCTGGGACCCTTCACCCCTGCATCCCGCAACACGCAAACCTGCAAACGACACATGTGTGATCAGCTGACGATGTCCCTGCACGCGTATATGCATGCATGCACGCTTGCGCATGTACACGCATTCGTTTGCACATGCAGAGTATGAACGGTGATAGCCTCAACTACAGCGCGGGCACTGACTAACCTTAGCTATGCATTCTAGGCATGCGTAGATGTGGGGTCTTCTGCATTTCGTGCTTCAGCCCTTTTCCTCTTTCCTCATTTATTCACTTATTACTTTAATGCATTGCGGTGTGCGGTCTCATGGCTTAGTGGCAGATCTATGATGTATCGTATTTGGACAACCGCACGCAGTGATATCTTGATGAAACTGAAACGGCGCAGGCCTGCATTTCAAAACATCATTAATTTCTGTCAACACTATGACCAGGATTGGTTTTTTATCTTGTATTACATCACAAACATGGTTCATTTCATCCTGTACACACTCCAACCATGGTTAGTTTTCATCTTGTAATGCATCCCGAACATGGCCCATTTCATCTTGTAAATACCACTGCCGTGATGATTTTCATTTTGTAATACATCACAAATATGATTAATTTTATCCTGTAAACACCAAAACCATAATCGTTTTCGTCTTATGATACAGAACAAACATGATTAATTTCACCCACACCAAAATCATTCCAGTTTTCGTCTATAACACATCACACTACATGAAACATGATTTGTTTTCATCCTGTAAACATCACAAGCAGAGTTTTCATTCTGCGAACACCACACACATGAATTGTATTTCCTTCTGCAAACGTGTTGTGCAGTTTGCACACATGTCACTCCTTTTTTTTCTTACACGTACTAGCATTTCTTAAAAGATGAAGACGCTCGAGTAGTGCATTCCATATGATGTACTATCCACATAAACCATGCATTCAGAGTCAGACATAAACGTTTTAAGCAGACTACATGAAAATCTTGTACAGAGATGTACCTGATATGACTTTTTTTGAGTTTCTAAAAGAGATAAACGTTTTGCAGCTAAGATTTTACAATAGACAGATTTTAACAAAAAAACTCCGGTATCTTCCTTTCAAATCTATTTCAACGAGTTATGTGTGGGTTATTATTTCTTTTTTCCTTTTAAAAAAAAGATTGACAATTCAATGAGATGACAGCCCTGATAATGCCATTTGCGGTCGACTGGGCTATACGCAACAAATCATCCCGATTTCTGCATCATTTCATGTGTTTCTGTAGATACGACAAACATTACTTACTTTTTATTCTGTACACGCCACCATCTATTTTAATTCTGCGGACTTAAGCCTATCAAGGACATCTTATTTCCATTTTATGGACACAACAATCATTCATTTGCTTTGATTTTGCACACACCACAAGCGGTATAAGTTTTCAGCGTTCAAGCTTTGGCTGAACTGTGCGACTTTACGAAGCGTTCAAGGTAACCGAAGCATGGAGACTGCACAAGCTGTTACCTGGAATCGAAGTAACACCAGCACATCCATTCCATTTATCATCCGCTTCTTGGTTGTATCGAAAATTCGTTGCTTAGTCTATCGGCGTGTCGAAACCATGTCAAGCGTGTACGGATAGGCGCAAAAAAAAGCAGACGACAGCCCCCAAACACAATCCAGTGTGCTCTTTTCCCCTCGTGGCTCGTTTCTTTCCCACGCACATACTCCAGTTCGAAAAAGCAAGAAGCTCTCGGCTCTCGGTTGCAGTCACAGTCACTACGCGGAAGTTGGGTGGGTGGTGGGGAAAAGGGCGGCGGAGGATCCGACTGTTTCACTCCGCGTGAAGGGTGGCGTTTGCCTTCTTGAAGGCGCGAAGCGAGTGCCCCAGTCTGATTGCCTGTTGACGGAGGAACAACTTCCGGTGTAGCACGCTGCGGCGACCTCTGAGGTGTGCGATCCGCGCGCGAGTTTTGTTGCTTTTGGTTTCAGGACCTCCGATGTCATCCGGTTGAAGAAACACATCTCTCGACTCTGTGCTGATAACTGGAATACTTTTCGCATTATTATCAATCCCCACTCCCCCCCCCCCCCCCCTCCCCCTCCAGCCCTGACAAATGCACAGACGACCAGAGAATACATTCTAATCTTTCACCTTTGCTAAATGAATGAGAAGTAACTCTTACGTGTTCTCACCTTCGCTTGTGGAAAAACGGTTTAGTTTTCAAGCATGATTTGATTTGCCCAGGAAAGCTAAAAAGATGAGAGAAAAAAAAAGCCTGTCCACCGATTATACTTATTTTCTCCCATGTCGCAATGAATACTCGGCCTTCCACTTTGATGCATAACCGGATCAAAGTGCGGATCCGGATCCGTTCGACTTTGGCAGTGATGTGCGCTTTCCCAGATGCCTTTGAGTTCATTTTGTATTGTCTTTACTCATGACACCGCGTGAAGCCACGGCCTTGTGTGTCGTATCTCTGACAGACGACTGCTGGGCTCGCTCAGAAAATTGTGGATGTAAGGATGACACTATATGCCTAATGACGCTTCGTCATACTACTGACTCGTGTGAAGAATCGAGCTCAAGCGTCCTTCAGTCTGACGTAATATTTTACGCTAAAAACAGTGTCAACGTGATCATGACGTACAAAGCTTAAAAAAAAAATCATACTCAACATACTTATGACCATACGCAGTGATGACATATTCTCCTTAGGATTTGTACATACTTCAAAAGAATAAATCCATCGCTCGCCGGGGTGGGGAAGGGCTGGGGGGTGAAAGGTGGAAAAGGGGATACGTTAATATGATTAAGCAGCATTCAGTCTCTTTAAAAACGTGCATCGCATACGTTAACAGAATCAGTTAGCATTCAGCTAGTTTTTTAAAAAGCATATCTTGGATACTCAACACATTCGTCCTTCCACATCGAGAGCAAAATACCCCAAACATGCCCAAGGAGACTCCAACAGACACACCTAAACACCCTTTTGACGTCCCGATTAACCGTATCCCTTGAAGTGACAGATCCACCCGACCATCTCCCTCTCCCTTCCCACGAGTGGTCGGCCTACAAACAATACGACCTGAATTAAATCATCTCCAGGAATGTTAGCTGCTATATAGCAAAGACCGCGATGATAACCATCATAAATGTGACAGTGATTCCGATTGTGGTGATGATCACAGCAAAGATTTATACTTAGATGGGGTACTCAAGAAAGCGCAATCATCTGCGACGGCCGAACGGATCCCAGATCGACCCTTTGATGACGCAGATCCCCACTACAGATCCACACCAAATTTTGTTAATTTCGTCTTACGGATACATTCCATCCTTCTACCGAATTTAGTTAAGATCGGTCGCGTACTTTTTCCGTACTCCTGTTGACAGACAAACACATGCACAGATACAGATGAAAACGAGACCATGGCGCCTGTAAAAAGTGATCTTCTGCTGTTACCTTTGCTTTGATGATAACACAAGTAACAGCCTGAGAAAGTGAGGAAAAAAAAATGGAAAGAAGTGATAGTAGAGTGGTAGTGGTATCACTTACTATCGAAGCTATGATTAATCTTCAAGTGCTTCTGACACCATTATGACCAACACAGATAATCATAAGAAACAAGGCTTTGACCATATAAATGTTTGATTTAGAATGACCAAACTCTTTGAATAGAATCACCGACCTACCGGTTCCCTTAATAGTGGAAGGTTCATCAAAAATGAGTGTGCATGAAAGGGAGGTTCGGCAAAGGAGGATGACGGAAAATGTGTGTATATATGTGTGTGTGTGTGTGTGTGTGTGTGTGTGTGTGTGTGTGTGTGTGTGTGTGTGTGTGTGTGTGTGTGTGTGTGCGAGCGTGCGTGCGTACGCGCAATTCTGTGTGTGTGCGTTCGTGCGTGCGTGCGTGCGTGTGTGCGTGTGTGTGTGAGGGGCCGGGTTGGAAGAAAGAGGATACTTGTCGACGGAAGACCAAGACAAAAAGAAAAAAAAAAGAAGAAAAAGATGTCGGATTATTTTTCACTGCAAACATGTGCGTGGGTATGTGACCCCGATCGTTCAATTCTATCATTCGACTTCACGGTTCAATACTGCAAGTTAGTCTTCTACACAATAGAAAACATGACAAGACAGTCTTTTGTGGACATTTTTTTTTTCAGTCGAAACTTCCAAGTTAGCTTTTCTCCCAGCAAATGTTGCGGTGTGTAAACGCCGCTCTGTGCACAATGTTTGCTTACAGCACGTCTGTCCATGAGACTGTAAAAAACCAACCATGCGTGTACGCCTACAGTGTGTATGTTTACTAACGATGTGTGTATGTTGTATCTGGCACACTGGGAGCGAGGTGTTCTGCGCTTGCACAATATCCTGTTTTCATGGGGGGGTTTTTTCGCTCCGCCCTCCCAGTACCCCCCTCCCCCCCTTCGCCCACCTCCCCCTCTGTGTGTGTGTGTGTGTGTGTGTGTGTGTGTGTGTGTGTGTGTGTGTGTGTGTGTGCGCGCCCGCGTGTGTGTGTGTGTGTGTGTGTGTGTGGTGTGTGTGTGTGTGTGTGTGTGTGTGTGTGTGTGTGTGTGTGTGTGTGTGTGCGCGCGCGCGCGCGCATTTGCATTCACATACGCGTGTACAGATTATGCACTCAGATGTGTATGATCATGTACGTCTACAAACTGAGAAGTATTCCTACTTCCGTGCGTGCACACCCGCGAGTTTCTGTGATTTGTGCATCTCCACACAGCGCAGTTTGTGTGTGTGTGTGTGTGTGTGTGTGTGTGTGTGTGTGTGTGTGTGTGTACTTACATGCATGTGCATGCATGCGTGCGCGCGAGTGCACTATATACACTGTGTGCATGTGTGCCCATATGTGTGTGTGTTAGTGCGCGCGCACGAGCATATTGTGCCATGTGTTCGACGTGTGTGTGGGTGCGTGCATGCATGCAAGCGTGTGTACGTGCATTCGTTCGTGCGCGTGCGTATGTG
>JADBJO010005461.1:62500-67500 GCA_016801955.1 Conus betulinus
CAGAGCAGTCCCATTTCAGGGACAGCACTGCTCCCACCGCACGGGTCGGGGAAATAAAAGGAACCCTAAACAAAGCCAATTCTGTGAAGCACCTGGCTGGTAACCGCACCTGATCGGACATCCTACCATGCGGTCTAAGACTGAAGGAGAGAATATAAGACATCCCTGACCCCAAGAGCATGGAACGTACGACTATAGGTGGACGGAGGCGACAGACCACCAAACGCTGTATTGCTCTTGTTGCCAGGAGGCACGGATGTGACCAAACTGACATCTCAGCCCTTGGCGAGACTAGATGTGCAGGTGAAACGCAGCTGAAGGATGTTATGTGGAGGCTACACTTTTTACTACACTGGGACCCCCGAAGACGTTTCAAACGTCTGGCGCTGGGTTTTGCTTAATCAACGATCTGGATAGCCAGCTTCGAAACATTGGCGATAGGGTCATGGTCTTGCGCCTTAGATCAGCACAGTACTTTTTCCCCATTGTCAGAGAGAGCATTAGCTCCAACAATGACAAAATCTAATCGTGTGAAAAAGTACTCTACGATGACCTGACCACCCCCCACCATCTGAAGCCAGCAACAAAGACCTGTTCACCATCCCTGGGAATTTCGGAGCGAAGCATTAAGTTCTTCTGGTCAGTCATCCATGAGTGTCACGGCATTCGACGGTGCAACGGCAGTGGCGTCGATGCCGTTAAGTCTGTGTATATGACTTGAGCACTCTATTTCCACACGCCATTCCAGCAGGCGGACAAGTTCACACACACACACACACACACACACACACACACACACACACACACACACACACACACACACACACACAGATACGTCCTCGTTCGCCAGGGAGACAGACGTACATTGCATTCTGTATGAGGCAGAGGGAGAGGGAGGGGAGTGCTGAATATTGGTCAGAGGTGGAATATAAGAAAGCTGAATTGAAAAACTCCATTCCTGGATAAGTCCTATCAGGGTGAATTAAAAAAAAAAAATAATCTATATATAGGGGACTCCAGGCTGGTTATCCAGCTCGACAAAATCCAGATTAATCAATCTGACCTCTTAGGGTAAAAAAAAAAAAAAAAAGGATGTCTGTCTGCGCATGAATCTAACGGCATTCATGTTATTGCAGTTGGAGGAAAGGCGGGAACTGGTAAGAAATCGCGTATTTTGCGAGAGAAGATATCTGACGAATGTTTTGATGATCCTGAGCTATTTCCGAAGTTCCGATGTACGCGTCAACAATGGTGTATTCCAAACTAATTTCTCCCTGCCCCGCACTGGCTTCACATTCGCTGAAGTTTTCTTTCCTGTCTGTCTGTCTGTCTGTCTGTCTGTCTGTCTGTCTGTCTGTCTCTCTCTCTCTCTCTCTCTCTCTCTCTCTCTCTCTCTCTCTCTCTCTCTCTCTCTCTCTCTCTCTCTCTCTCATGTGTGTGGCGTCGTGTGGTGTGGTGTGGTGTGTGTTTGTGGTATGTTGTGTGTGTGTGTGTGTGTGTGTGTGTGTGTGTGTGTGTGTGTGTGTGTGTGTGTGTGTGTGTGTGTGTGTGTGTGTGTGTGTGTGTGTGTGTGCGCACGCGCGCGTTTAAAGGTAAACGAAAGCAACCTTAAGAAGAAAATGAATACGAGAAAGCAAAAGAAAGAACAAATAAAGCAAAGGAAAAAAAAGCGTATATGTGTAGACGGAAAAACACAGAGACAGGCAGACGAAACGGAAGAAGCTATACACGCAAAGAAAGAATATTAAAATTCAAGAATAAACTTATAGTTTGCTTCTCTTGATTATTCTCTCTGGTTTCATACAGAGAAGACGAAGAAACACGGAGACAGACAGGGAGTAGGAACGAGGAAAGCGATGAACAAACAGAAAGAATATTAAACTCAACAAGTCATAGTGTGCTTTTTTTTTCTCTTGTTTACTTACTTCTTCTTTGTTTGGCATTATATTTGTACCTTTCCATGATGATTTCTTTTATTCATTTCCGCTGTCTTTTTCCTTTGCCGTTTTTTCCGTCTTTTTTTTTTTCTTTTTTTTTTTTTTTTTTTTTTTTTTTTTTTTTTTTTTTTTTTTTTCCATTTTCTAGTTTATTTCCTTGGTTCGACCTTTTCTGTTTGTTCCTTGTGCCATAACTGCATTATATTCTTCCTTGTTTTTTTCTCTTTCTTCTTTTTTCGGTTTCTTTTTTTTTTTTGTTTTTGTTTGTTTTTTTTTTTTTTTTTTTATTATCTTACATACTTTTTTTGTGTACGGTTTTAGGAATTTGGGTTGAAATCTCTCAGATGCCACTCGCCAGTTTGTTACAGATTGAGGTATTGTATGACTGGCACTGAATTTGCAATCGTCTATCTCCAGGCCTAAAACTGCCACCAGTGAACTCGGGTAAAAGTAGCAGTAGTAAACAAACATGGTCAAGCAAGCCTGAATAGTTCCGATCAGCTCGAAAGTGTAGGTACTTAAGAATTAGGCTGTCGACTTTAGCTTTGTTCTGTTGCATATATAGAACTCCCTTATCAATCTTCAAGACAGAATATCAAGACGTTTCATTTTGATGACTTCCCACACATCGTTTGAAGGAAGCGAATGAAGCTTCTCCGATTCTAGTAATAAAACATGCTATTCAGCATTTCTTGTCTCTGCTAGTAATTCAAGAGCGAAAAGCCACATGTTAACAAAATCAGGAAAGGACTTGTTCACCTATATGTTGCACTTAGCTGTTTGGCAACAGCCACAATTCCTAGATAGCACTATACGGATCTTCCGATATACAGCCCCTGGTCAACGCCTACTCTGAATCCAGACAATTATTCCGGTGACTCAAAGGAAGAACTCAGCCAGAGAGAAGACCCTGAAGAAGCTGAACGTCGCTGGTGAGTGCTTCAACAAGGCGCTGGTGCGAGAGAAGACCCGGGGAAACCCCGTCGTCTTATGAACCTGTGGGAGACAACGCAGAACAAAGACAGAAGTCTTTCAGAGAATCTGTTTGACGCCCTGCCTTTGGCTTTGTGCTGCGGGATCACGAGGACATGGTCAGATTGAATGATAATGAGAGCAAGAATCTCATCGACAAACTTCACGAGACCCACTGGGGCCATCCTCGATGAAAAGACCTACCAGAAGAAGCACGATTAAGAGCAGGCAAAGCAGCTTCTGCAGCAGAAGCCCGGGCAGTTGAATAAACAATGGTGGGAAAAGACAGCCGTAGGTTTATAAGCTGCAACCGATGCCAAAGACATTACAACGTTCTGCGATAACCTTCGTTCCTTATATTGACCTACGCCTAAACTCCCGTTCGCTCTTCAGACCAGTCTGCCGTGCTTACAGGAAAATTGACACACTAACGCGCAGAGCAGGGCACTTCACACACCCCTGAACTCAGTCATCAGAAAGGGTAACTGCAGCATTGCCACGACTACCAGTGAAGGAATCACAATATCTTCCCTCCTGTGGTGAATTTGGCAAAGTGCTAAAGCAGACCACAGTTTACCATAGCACTTGCAACTAAAGACATTCCTGTGGACATTTACACGAATGGAGGACAGAATCTCTAGAAAAAAACGGGTGCCCTTGTTTCAGATCATCTGGGAGAATGGCCAGGTACTGCAATACTTCAAAGATGCCTCAACTGTGCATGAACAAGACGAAGGCAAATTCTCTCTCTCTCTCTCCTCTCCTCTCTCTCATCTCTCTCCTCTCTCTCTCTCTCTCTCTCTGTGATTCATGGCAGATGGTCATGTACTTGTTCATATGATTACTGTGTGGACTTAACTTGTTTTTTCTTTTTTCTGTTTCTGTATGTTCTTCAAGTTTGTGTAAGAAAAGGAAAAAAAAAAAAAAAAAAAGAAATAGACTATCGAGTCAGGTTTACAGAACACTGCCAGTCTGTCGAAGAGCAACACGAGGATGCACTGCGCCATCTAGTTTCATCCCACTCCCCACCCCGCCCGCCTCCTGTTGCAACATCTGCTACCGTCTACGTGCTTCAGTGATAGATCTCTGCTGCTACATCAGGATACATTCTCCTGCCTGCTGACTTGCCTGTCGAACCGGTGGTAGATATTCTAAAAAATTGTAACTGCACACACACACACACACACACACACAGAGAGAGAGAGAGAGAGAGAGAGGAGAGAGAGACGGAGGGAGGTATAGAGAGAGTAGCCAATCTTTGCCATTTTCTTCGGAACTAATGTCTGAAATCAAAGGACTAATAAGAATGCATTTGTAAAAGTAACTCATAAAGCAGTTTGACGTGCTCTGCTTTTCCAATACAGGGCACATCTCTCTCTCTCTCCTCTCTCTCTCTCTCTCTCTCCTCTCCGAATCTCTTGTAACACTTTTCATAAACTGATTTGCAAACACCGCTCAACAGCCGTATTATTTCTTTCTTCTTCTATTTGTGTTGGAAGGGGAAAAGGAGCGGGTTGGGAGAATGGTGAGTGGGGGGGGAGGAGTGCAAGGGGGGGGGGGGTGGGGGGGGGGGGGGGGGGGGGGGCAGAGAAGCGTAAAGGGGGCGAGAGTGCCGGTCGAAGGGAAGGTGATCGTCATAAATCGGGTCCTAAGAGTGCGAGCCCCAGATGCAGTAAAAGAATGAAAAGGAGGTAAACTTCAACTTTGTATGAAGAGGCATGAAGAAAGTGGGTTCCTCTTTCTTGACAAGAGAAAGTGGGTCATGAACCTGCCTATGAATTAAGTGACAGAAAACGCGGTGAACAGATGATTTGGATCCAGAGAAAGAGGCGAGAAATAGGGAGGTGGGGGGGTGGGGGGGGGGGGTGGGGGGTTGAAGGGAGACACACACAACACACACACACACACACACACCCAAAAGCACACTAGTGAAAAAGGAAGAGAGAGAGGGGGGGGTGGGGAGAGAGAAGAGAGACACACAGACATACAAACAGAACAACAGACAGACAGACGTAGACAGAGAGACGATATAGAGAGTGAGAGAGCAATTTTTAGCAGACTAAGAAGAGTAGAGTGAGATGAGTAACACGC
>JADBJO010005461.1:72500-77500 GCA_016801955.1 Conus betulinus
TAAAATTCTTTAAAATTAACACTAGCCCAAAGCAAGTATAAAGCATAAGCGTGTGTGTGTGTGTGTGTGTGTGTGTGTGTGTGTGTGTGTGTGTGTGTGTGTGTGTGTGTGTGTGTGTGTGTGCATTACACATGTGTGCGCGCGCGCGTGTGTGTAGACACGCCCGCCTTGTTTTTGTATGTTCGTGTGTTTATGCGCGTGTGTGTCAGAATGTATGTAGGCCTATGTACGCATTTGTTCCCTCCTCTCTCTCACACTCTCTCAGTCTGTCCCCCCCCTGTCCCCCCCCCCCCCTCCCCAACCTCTCTCTCTCTCTCTCTCTCTCTCTCTCTCTCTCTCTCTCTCTCTCTCTCTCTTCTCCTCCCCTCTCTCTCTCTCTCTCTCTCTCTCTCTCTCTCTCTCTGTTACACCTCCCCCCCCCCCCTCTCTCTCTCTATCTCTCTCTTACGTCAATTGTATCACAAATATCGCAAATGCGTGAGCATGCACATCAGACTTACTCCCCCCCCCCCCCCCCCCCCCCCCCACCCCTTTTTGTTTAAATTAAAGGAAAGAAAGAGAGCGGGTCGGGAGAATGGTGAAGGGGGAAGAGAAAAAGGAAGAGGATGGGGGAGGGGCAGAGGAGTGTAAGGGGGTGAAGGTCGCCAGTGGAGGGTGGAGATCATCATAAAACTGGTCATAAGAAAGTGAGTGCAAGATATAGTAAGAGTATGAAAGGGGAGGGAACTTCAGCTCAGTATGAAGGGGCTCGAAGAAAGCGGGTTCTCTTTTTCTTGACTCAAGGAAGTGGGTCATGAACCTGCCTATGAAGTAATAGAAAACAGTCCTTCGAATGAGACTATAAACCGAGGTTCTGTGTGTGTGAACGCACGCATAGCATCTTGCACACAAGAAAAAAAAAAATTCCGTCACCAACTTTCGGAAGAGAAGGCCAGTTTGGCCGTTGGTATGGATGACACGTTACACATAGCATGCCTCATGCGTGAGAAATGGAAAGAATAAAGTAAGGAAACTGATTGAATAATATTGAACGATACTGACTGGATGACACAAGAAACGACTGAATGAAGCGCCAACTGACAGCTCTTCAGTCGGGCACTACCCAGGTAGGCAGCCCGTTGTGTAAACGAGTGTGGATTGTAAAGCGCTTTAGTGCTTGGTGTCCCTGCCAGGATAGGCGCTGTATAAGTATTCATGATAACAATAATAATATAAAAAAAAACGGTCAACACATCAATGGGAGCAAGAGCAGGAGGACGAGAAGGACGAGGAGGTGGGGGGAGGAGGAGGAGGAAGAGGAGGGGAGAAATAGAGAGGGACAATGACATAGACATTTTATTCCAGTTGGGCCAAGCCCCTTAGAAGAGGTGTGTGTACACACACAAAAGCAACAATAACTTTTACATTTGGGCAAAAAAAAAAAACAAAAACATAAAGAGCATCTATACCTTTGATTATCTACACTCTTAATTATAAATCAATTTAGGAAATTGCAATCTCTCTTGCTGTAAAAGCTTTGTAAGCTTACAAGTTTTTGCAGAGTTTTTTTTTTTTTTTTTTTGCATTAATGAGGGAGGATAACAATAGATTTAAATGAAAGCACATGGTTCGTAATATTTTGGAGCATACAGTGAATAACGCTTTCATTGTTGCCTATGTGATCTTGCCCCAAAAGAGACGAAGAGACGATGAGAGGGGGGAGGAGGAGAGGGAGATGGGAGAGAGGCCGGAGATGAGGAAGAGGACGCGAGGAGTGAGGGAGGCGGGACCGGGTGAGTGAGAGGGAGGAGAGAGAGAGTGAGAGGCGAGATGGGGGAGGGAGAGAGTGATGAGGAGAGAGAGGAGAGGAGAGAGCGATGAGATGAGATGCTTGATGATGGATGATGGACGATCTTTTATTGCCAAGGGTAACAGATAAGCAAACCCACATGCTTTTTTATCATCCAGGCCTTGCCCCACGAAGGGACTAACCTAAAGCAGGATCTAGCGAATACTAAGCCTAACTACGGACCCCAAGACTCACAAAAATTATAACAACACACCTATCTTCACAAAGGCCATTAAAAGTTGATGAGGTGCCATCTACTAACATGTACATTTAAGGCACGAGAGGAGAGAGACGAAACGAAACGAAACGAAACCGAAATTTTATTTTACCAGGATAATAGGAATAAGCAAATAAATTACTTTTTTCCACCCCAGTCTGGGAGAGAGAAGAGAGCGAGGAGAGAGGAGAACGAGGAGGAGAGAGAAGTGGAGGAGAGAGGAGATGAGAGAGAGGAGAGCGGTGATGAGAGAGAGATGAGATCGAGGAGACGAGAGGAAGAGCGGAGGCGAGCTGGAGGATGGAGGGAGGAGGAGAGAGAGAGCAGTTCTCGGCGGAAAGGGAGCAGCAGGTGAATGGATTTGAAATAGGTTGGAAAGGGTTACCCAAAATGTTTAGGGACCGTTTACGACGATCTAAGACCACAACTCTGAATGATGGATACCACCCACACAACCACAAGTCACCCCACGAATGCTGAGGAAGTGAATGACCGGTGGTCTGGGGGCGAGGGTTTCGTGGTTTTGGTGAATGGAAACCTCAGAGGAAGTGGGAAAGCTGGGAGACGAGAGAAGGTAGGACAGTTGTGGCAGGAGGGTTCGGTTGGAAAAGGGGGGAATTTCAAAGCCGAGAATCTCAAAAACAGCCCGCCGACAACAGGCTAAACGCCCCAGATGTAGGCGGTTGATTGCTCAGAAGAAACTGGTAGGAAACTGTCAGTCAACAGCACACACTGGGAGGGGAAGCACAGAGGGAGAGAGAGAGAGAGAAGAGAGATGAAGGAGACGAGAGAAGAGAAGGAGAGGAGAGAGAGAGGGATGTGTGGGAAGGATAGGGAAGGAGAGGGCGGGTGTGGGGGGGGGCGGCGGCGGGGTGTTTTTTTTTTTTTGGGTTTCGGCGGAGGGAGGATAGGGAGGGCGGGTGGGTGTAGCCGGGCGGTATATTAGGTCGCGGGTAGGGAGAATGAGGAAAGAGAGGAAAGCGTGCTGGATCGGTGAAGGGAGAGGGGGGCGTTGGTGGGGGGGGGTGGGTGGGGGGGGGTTGGGTAGTAGAGGGAGAGCAGCGTCGAAGAAGACAAAGTGGGGAATCAGTTATCAAATCTTGCCAGGAATGGTGACGTTTGCCTGCTTGTTAACCTAGAGCAATATGCTTTAAGCCATAGATAGTGGAGCGAGCGTAATGGAGAGAGAGAGAGAGAGAGAGGAGAGAGACGGAGAGGAGAGAGCAGCGATGATGAGAGCGGAGAGAGAGACGAGAGAGAGGACAGGACAGACAGACAGACGACAGAAACAGAGGATACATGCGGGGGGGGGGGTGGGGGGGGGTGGAGGCAAGCGTGAGATCGAGAGCAATTCATGGCAGGAAAGGGAACAGGTGAATGGGAACTGCAAAAGGCTTAATGTTTTCATACAATGTCTGATTACACACTGAATGTTGGAAAAACACCGCCAGTCCCCACAGAATACTGAGTAAAAGAATGGAGTCGATGGGCGTGGGCGTGGGCCGTGGGCGGGAGGGGATGAGAGGGGGGTGGTGGGTGGGCGTTATGTGGTGATGGAATCGTTCAAGGGAGGTGATAAGCTGGGAGGCGCGAGGAGTAGGACAGAGTTGAGGGGGGGAATGGAGGTATTCGATATGCAGACGAATCTCAAAACAGTGCCGTGACAACGCTAAAACGCCCCAGAGGTAGGCGATCATTGCGAAGAAGTAGAACTGTCTGGCAGTGACAACAACAAACCACGAGAGAAAGCACAGTACGGGTGGTGGGGTAGGGGGGGGGGGGGTTGGGTGGGGGGTGGGGGGGGTTGGGTGGGGGGGTGGGGGGGGGGGGGGGGGGGGGGTGGGGGGGGGGGGGGGGGGGGGGGAGGGGGGGGAGGGGGGGGGGGGGGAAAGCAGAGGCGGGAGTCTTGTCGGGAGGGTGGATCGTGGGTGTCCGGTGGAGGGTGGTGTAATAGGGAGAGAGCACGTAGACGGAGACGAAGTGTGATCCAAGTATCAAATCTGTCACGAACGGCGATAGTTGGCCTA
Source organism: Conus betulinus (assembly GCA_016801955.1). Classification (NCBI taxonomy): domain Eukaryota; kingdom Metazoa; phylum Mollusca; class Gastropoda; order Neogastropoda; family Conidae; genus Conus; species Conus betulinus. The sequence goes on from JADBJO010005461.1 coordinate 76,573, forward strand.
CTTTTAACTGAACTAATATGCCCTTAGCCCACCGTCCAACCCATACTAATCTCCTCCAGAGGGGGGTAAACCCTACTAATATCTGCCTCCAGAGGGGGTAAAGGAGTAGGGGTAGACAGAGACAAAGAGAGAGAGAGAGAGAAGAGAGAAGAGAGGAGACGAGAGAAGTTGGTTAGAGAGCGTGAGGGGGGGGAGATAAAGAGAAGCAGGCACGAGAAGAAAGAGGGGAGAGAAAAGGAAAACAGAGAGAGAGAACAAGAGGAAGATAAACGAGAGAGGATATGAGAGATGGGATTTGAGTAGAGAGAGAGAGTGAGTGATGTAGGGGTGAGACACAGAGACACAGGAGGGCCAGAGAACGACAGAGAGGAGAGGCAACGAAACAACTGACGCGTAGATGAACGAGAGTAGAAAGAAGGCAACAAAACGGAAACAGAGAGAGGCGAGAGAGAGAGATGGGAGAGAGAGAGGGGGGGTGGGGTGTGGGTAACGAAAATCTGATGCTCTGAACTCCAAACGACCAGACTTCAAAAGCGGTGAACCGGGCCCAGATGCAAAGAAGATTTCGGAAGGGTTATTTACAGATAAAACAAGTGAATGAATAAAGGAATACATGAATGAATGAATACTAACTAAAACAATACACTATAGTATGGTTTAGTTGTGATATGATTTCATTTGCTGTCTTATCATCTATCTGATCTGTACCGGTAGAGCACTATACACCATATAAAGCTTTGAGAACATTAGTATCAATATGAGCATAAGCTGAAAACTTTCATTCTCTCTCTCTCTCTCTCTCTCTCTCAATCTCTCTCTTCTCTCCTCGTCTCTATCTCTCACACACACACACACACACACACACACATACATACACGCAGCGGCGCATGCACGCAAGTATACACGCATGCACAAAGACACACGAAAA
>JADBJO010005461.1:90000-92500 GCA_016801955.1 Conus betulinus
AAGTTAGCCACTGACAACCTTCCCCTCCCATCCCCACTGCTCCTTCCCTCTCCCCATCCGCACCCCCCTTTCGTCATTCCGTTGTGTCATACGGTAATCATGGTAGCCCTCCCTAAAGAGGATGAAGGTATTGCAGAGCACGTGGCAGGACAGCACTGTCTTTGGTTTAATGATGTAACTCACTCTGTCTATGCCAGTCAAGACGCGCTCTTCCCATGTAACTAATGGATATAGAAGAGACAATATACACGTGAGTCGGAAAAGGCAGTTTGCCGTTTTTATATATTCATGTCAGAAGATCGGTCAGAATATGACAAATACGATCTTTCACGCTAGCAAGTGTAACTCGCACGCACAACTGCGTGATACCTTTTCCAGTATGATCATTTTTACATCCTGATGACATATCTCTCCATCCTCCACCCTTCCACCATTCCCCTTGTAATCTCTCTCTCTCTCTCTCTCTCTCTCTCTCTCTCTCTCTCTCTCTCTCTCTCTCGACCAGACTTGCGTTTGTTAAGTAGAAAATAATAGCGGGAACGTATGCGCCTTCGGGTGACTCAGCAACAGGAAACGCTATCGATTACGTAACCATGACATTAGAACAGCCGAAATGCGGTTGTGCAAATCCAAGCTAAGCCGCTTTCAAAAAGACGCCATTGGCATTCCAACAGGAGATCGGGACCAGTAACCGCAACATTACATTGTTGTGAGAAACTGGAAAAGATCAGCCGTTTCCGCGGTCGGCTGGACAACAATGGAACGTGACGCAACCCAGATGGATAATCAATCGGGTATGACCGAGGATTTCACAAAATGCCGCAATGCTTTCAGTCCACAAAAAAGGAAAGGTAGCCATTACGTAGTTCTGGATTTGAGTACACTTTCTTACTGGCGAGTAGTCTTGCCGACGCTAACAAACATAATCTTCAGTGCCAGATCTAAAGCTGAGTTGGACTTTGGTGTTGCTGAGCCGAAAGGAGTGCTGTAGGAGCAGCGCCCGATCTCCACCCCTCCTCCCCCCTCCCCTCCTCCCCTCTCCCACTCCTCCCCCCCCCCCCCCCCCCCGACAAGGGACCGGAAATGAGATAACATGAAGGAAAGAGAAAATAACTCTTGAGTTTCATAAGAACGTCGTGGGTAGGAAATGTAATTATTTGTCAGCTATTATTCCACAAAACCTTTTCTTCGGCGGGGTCTTAGAGAGGACCAACTGAATTACTGTTTTGGATTGTTACATTCTGTGTAGGAATAGATATTCGAATGTTGATGTATGGGCACGATTTTGGTTGCCGTCACCATATAGACACGTGGCAACGTGTTACATGATATAACTTTAAACGAACGATTACAGCTGAGGCCAAGTTTTAGCTGGACTGTTAGAGGCATAATAGCGGATGGCAGTTTTATCAAACTTATGCTGTCGATTCTTACTGTTTAATCATCATGCTATAGTACCGAGCCATCTGCTGTAGACTTTAGCATGCAGTCATTAGAATTTGGGTCCAGAGTTTAAATCGTGAAACAAGTTTGGGTTATCTCATTAAAAAAAAAAGTATGATCTTACCAAGACAGCGTATGATTCAAAGGCGTGTGTAAACCAAGAGGCACGTTAACATACTGATACTGTTTGTAACATAACACGAGCAATGATACAGTACCTGATAACTGATGTAAAGCGATTACGTAAAATGATATTTAGCTTGTGTATCAGAGCAGATTGTAACCTTGCTGTGGACACTGACGTGCTGCAATTACTACTGCTATCACTTCTGCTGCTGCTCCAACTGCTGCTGCTGCTGCTGCTCCAGCTGCTGCTGCTGCTACTACTACACTGCTGCTACTACTTCTAACCACATCAGCTGCTACGACAACACTGTACACACATATATCCACAAACGAGTACAGACAAATCTGTATACGCACCTATTACACTCATGGGCATCTGACTCATTCGGCACAAAATAGGAGAAGATGCATTCTACTTTGTTTCAGAGCAGTACTGCCATGCTCTTCTTGAAAAAGGCCTGCGTATGGTTATTACCCTATGCACAGGAAAGTTAATCTGATTGATGTCACCCGCAATATGCGGTGATGTGTGGAAAAAGCATTCGACTTCACACAGGAACTGCGACCGCAATGCGATCAAACGCCCACTTCTCCTTTCCGATGGTCAGGCCAGTGTTTGAACTGGTGGTAAGGGGAATAATGAGATTTACTCGTCTCTTGCCTGTATCTCACGCGTGCATTCCCCCGTCCATGTCCTCCCCTCCCCCCCCCTATTTTCGCCCTCTTGTTGTTGTTGTGGTTGTTGTTGTGGTTGTTGTCGTTGAAGAAGAGCTTGTTGTTGTTATTGTTGCTGTTGTTGTTGTTTGTTGTTTGTTGTTGTTGTTGTTCTTCTTCTTCTTCTTCTTTCTTCTTCTTCTTCTTGTCTGTCTTCTCTCTCTCTGTTTGTCGTCTGTTTGTCTGTCTGTCTGTCTCTCTCTCTCTCTCTCTCTCT
>JADBJO010005461.1:97500-105000 GCA_016801955.1 Conus betulinus
GAATAAGCAAACCGAAATGAAAGACAAGCTCTGTTCGGGGAGAAATCAAAAGATGTGTGTGTGTGTGTGTGTGTGTGTGTGTGTGTGTGTGTGTGTGTGTGTGTGTGTGTGTGTGTGTGTGTGTGTGTGTGTGTGTGTGTGCGCGCGAGAGAGAGAGAGAGAGAGAGAGAGAGAGAGAGAGAGAGAGAGAGAGAGAGAGAGAGAGGTCCAGACGCAAGTTTGTACACATAAGATTCACTTCACATTTCTTCCCGCAATTCATTCCTGGAAGCAAACATTGATTTTTAAATCACTTAGGCTTTTTCCTGTCCATCAACATTTTGACTTATTCAGCGATAACAAGGAACTGTCGACCTCTTCAGCTTTCAGGAAATTTGACTGAAGCCGGTAAACACGCACATGCCTGCTAATTTGGCAAACTAGAATGTTTTTCTCTTTTAAAAAGCAAACAAATAAACAAGCAAACGGGCGCGCGCGCGCGCACACGCACACACACACACACACACACACACACACACACACACACACTCACATGTTAGTGGCAACGTCGCTATCTGTCATCAGGAATTGCTTGGGATCCGAGGCCACTAATGAGAGGCCATCTAATCAGTGTTAAACGCTGAGAATAGGACAAAAACAACTAATATGCTGAAAGTGCCACGTTATCAGGACGCAGAGCAGCTCAGCAGATAACAGCAGCGTGTTAATTGGAGAGACCGGGACAAGGAGCCAACGACTGGGGGGGGGGGGGGGGGGGGGTGGTGTGTGGGGGGGGGGGGGGAGCGAACTTTCATCACTATTCCATGAGGTTTCACCCCCACACTCTTATCTACTCCGGCTATCCTGCACGCGCTACTTGTGGAGGACAGGGCTTACCCTCCCCCCCCCCCCCCCCCCCCCCCCACACACACACCCACACCCACTCCCATCCCCACCCCTTTCTCTGGTCTGTCTGTCTGTCTCTATCTCTCCCTTTCTTAATCAGTCTGTGTGTATGCGCGCGAGCGTGCGTGCTTGCGCGCATGTTATGTACGTAACGTAAGTGTGTGTGTGTGTGCGTGTGTGTGTGTGTGCGTGTGTGTGTGTGTGTGTGTGTGTGTGTGTGTGTGTGTGTGCACGCGCGCGCGCGCGCTCGAACACTGTTGGGCAGATTTTCATCATACATGCTGGTCGAGGCTATTCTCAGGGTCACTCAATGATTATTGAATTCTCCAGGTGCAGAAGTGACGAAATACCGACAATATATTATTATCTTCCTCCAGGAATCAAGAAAAAAAAATGGTATGTCCATGATCCAGCACATATATGTTTAGTTTTTTTCCCCCTCCCAAGCATCACCAGACATTTAGGCATAGCCGGAGTGCTAGGCCTTTAGATGAAATAATATGCCAGCCGGGACCCATCTGCAGTGTGCGCTTGGCACATATAAAAATGAATTAACAGCGACAAAAAAAAAGAATCCCCACAGAAAAAAAAAAAAAACAAAACAGCACTTTAATATGCAAACCGAAAATTCACAGATGAATAGAAAGCGATGTCAGTCTATGGAAACGCATTATCTCCAGGCAGGTAAAGCAGCTCGAAGTCTTCACAGAAAACTATGTCCAGCCAGAAAGTTTTTTTTACAGCGTGGTGTCCTGGTTCTGCACGTAAGATAATAAGACTACCGGACCAGAGACTAACAAACAAGGGACTGTAACTCTGGTCTCTACGCATGCGCTGACTCAGCAGCGATCTGCCTCGCTTACTTACTAACGCACCTTGGCCCCTAAGAGAATTAAAGCTATCAACGACAACTCTCCAGTGGCTCAACTCTGAGCTGTTCTTTCTGCCGCTGCCCTGTTGGTTCTCTCCCTTTTTCTTTTCTTTCCTCACGAACTCGACCTTAGTATTTCTTTTCCTGGGTCATTCCCTCTCCCTTCTTCCCATGGAAGTTCCTGGTCAGAGCGTGACGGCTGGTGCCAGGCACTATGGCATTCCATCTGATGTTTAGAGGAAACATCGTGTGCTGTTAACGGATATAATCATCGTTTTGGGAAACCTGAACAATGACTTGTTTCGGTAAATAATACATTTGTGTACGAAAGAAATTTATTTCATGTGTGTTCAATGGTTATTTAGTTACTCAGTAGAAACGATTTCTTATATGTGCAAATTTAGGTAGACAATACATTTGTATACGAAAAAAGTTCAATTTATGTGTGTATAATGGTTATTCAGTTACTAAGTAAGAACGATTTCTTTATGTATTGAGCACAAAGCATTATTTACACAAATAACGCATTATTTACATAAATAAGCCATAGAAGTAACTGATGCATATATTCATGTCAATGATGCATCGTTTGCATATATAACCATTGCATGCCTGGTATATAATTTCTTTATACAAATAAGTGGTTATTTGTGTAAATGTTCACTTGTGTGAAAAAATAAATTAGCATATATATATACATACATGATGCATCATTTCCAGTGATATGATGATTATTTCTGTAATAATGCATTATTTACATATATAATGATTATTTACAGAAGACGCTTATTATTCATAAAAAGAAGCTGGCGGACGATCGTAAACTCAGTATTCACACACACACACACACACACACACACACACACACACACACACACACACACACACACACACACACGCACACACACACACGCACACGCACGCACGCACGCACGCACGCACACACACACACCACACACACACACACACACACACACACACACACACACAGAGAGAGTAGTTTTCACTGTCAATGAAAAGCGAAATCAAAGTTGGTGTTTCACCAGAGACAATATCGATGGTCTACGGTTTTAACCGTGGACACCAGCTGAAAATACCAACAGAGTAGGGATCAACCTCGATACCGATTTTCATTTGTTAGTGAATGAATAATAGGACCGAATATGTCAACTAAAAGAAATTGAGAAAGGTGAGACCCCCCCCCCTTCCCCCTCTCTCTCTCTCTCTCTCTCTCTCTCTCTCTCTCTCTCTCTCTCTCTCTCTCTCTCTCTCTCAGAACGAAGGCGGGCGGGAGGGGTAAGGGGGTGAAGAGTCTGTGTGCGTGCCTCAGCGTTTGTATTATAGACTGGAAGGGAGTTCGCAATCGTCCACCTGCCTCGGTTCTGTAAATAATGACCTAGCTCTACGAATTATCACCATGTGCATAAATAATGCATTATTTACAGGAATTACCACGATATTCGTAAACAGTATATAATGTACATCAATACTGCATTATGTGCGTAAATAATTCATTATATGTGTAAATAATGTATAATTTAAAAAAGAAAATAACCATTTCATAACTACAAAATATATTGAATTGTTTACACAAGTGTTCGTGATACACACATGTGATGAATTCTTTCCGCTTAGTAAGAAAATAGCCATTACATACATACAAAATATTTTTTTAAAGTATGTTATGATTGGTCGATATACATAGGTCATTACTTTTTTTTCCGGAGGTTCCCCTAAAAAATGGCTATGTTCTCTCTCTCTCTCTCTCTCTCTCTCTCTCTCTCTCTCTCTCTCCTCTCTCTCTCTCTCTCTCTCTCCTCTCTCTCCTCTCTCTCTCTCTCACCTTCACCACTTCACACACACACACACACACACACACACACACACACACACACACACACACACACACACATACACCCAAACACACACACACACACACACACACACACACACACACACACACACACACACACACACACACACACACACACACACACACCTTTCTCGCACAAAAATGGGCCAAACGATAGTTTCACCATACGGAATGCCATAGAGTGCTGGCTTCCTCAGCGGGATAGGTCCCTTTCTACTGTCCCTCATGTGTCCTATCCAGGCCCGCTTAGGGTAGATCCCTTTCCACTGTCTCTGATGTGTCCTATCCCAGGCCCACTTAGGGTAGATCCCTTTCCACTGTCCATGTGCCTTATCCAGTTCCACTCAGTGTAGATCTCTTTCCACTGTCTCTGGTGTGTCCTAAACAGGCCTACTAAAGGTAGATCCCTTTCCACTGTCTCTGAGGTGTCCTATCCAGGCCCACATAGGGTAGATCCCTTTTCACTGTCTTTGATGTGTCCTATCCAGGCCCACTTAGGGTAGATCCCTTTCCACACTGACCCTGGTGTGTCCTATCCAGGCCCACTTAGGGTAGATCCTTTTCCACTGTCTCTGATGTGTCCTATCCAGGCCCCGTTAGGGTAGATCCTTTTCTACTGTCTATGATGTGTCCTATCCAGGCCCACTGTGGGAAGATTCCTTTCCGCTGTCCCAGGTGTTCATTCATTCCAGGCCTGTTTATGAGGCACGCAGACGTAGTAGCTCTTGGAGCTTGACAGGCTGAGCAACGCGGTTTCTGGCATTGGCGGAACCTGTCCATTATACTACGAACAGATATTTGGCAGAATAGAACAGTGTTCTCTTCGGGTTATATCTTTCCCTACCAGCATTCCTTGCAATTCTCCAAACAAAACAGCTTTACTGGATCAGGAGTAAATAACTTAGACAAAGTTTACCTCCCTTTTGAAATGGCGATTGTTTCACTGATGTCGATTCAGTTATGAATTCGATTACACAGAGTGATTATCGGTTCAAACATGCAGAAAAATGAATAGGCTGAATTGCGCACGCAAAGTAGAAGCATATGCGACCACCCAAATAGGCATAGTGTGGGGGAAAAAAACATTTTTTTTATCAAGTCTGCGCCTGCGGGAAACGATGTACGAATAGGCTTTCACTGTACAACGACCATGAACCAACAGTACAAAGACCCAAGTTTACGGGCAGGTATATCTACACGTTGGCAGTGAGACGATATTGTCTTACTTCTAAATGACTGACCGCTGCCAACATTTTACTCTGTATTGACCTCACAATGACTTCAGTTTCTTCGTTTGAAGGGTAGCATAGTACTGACAGACTGCGCGCGACTAAAACGAGTTGAAAGGTCAGGTGAGCGAATGTCCTAACGATATGCCTTGCGTGTGGCTGGTCACGTCTGTGGAGTGTGGTGTGTCTGAAAACTGTCAGCACGGTAGACATCGCCTTCGTCTGCGGGACGCCTTAGTTTGGGCCCCTTTCCTCCACTTTTTTTTTTCGCTGTAGTCCTGTTCAGGCGCATTTTCGCCTTAGGATCTGTGTGAAAACTAATTCCAGAACCGCCCTTGATATTCGCTCTGCATCTCAACCAACAGGAAAGCGTGTGAACAATGCGCCCAACGGCATACAATCTTCACTTGCGGAGCGAAGGGTTCATTCGCGCCGTGTATGCGTCCCACGAAAAAGTGTTTTTTCAACTGGGTTTCTAGAACACAAAGCTTCGACCTGACACAAGCCACCATCTCCTTCGGGGCTAGACTGAAAATAGCGTTCACATGAGAGATGCAAAGCTAAAAACAGATGCTCACAACAACGACGACAAACAAACCGTTAGTCGCTAGTTGATCATCTGCCAAGACTTTAATTCTCATCAAACCCGACAAACGATCAAAGTAGTGCTGTTGTCAAGCCGATTGTCTGTCAGGAGCGAAAGCCCAGAATCCGCTAAAGGATCATAACTATAGTCATATTTCAACAGCTCTCCCTCCCCCTCCCCCCGCCGAAGAAAAATGAATAAGAGAGAGAGAGAGAGAGAGAGAGAGAGAGAGAGAGAGAGAGACAGACAGACAGACAGACAGTCAGATCAGACAGACAGACAGAGACAGAGACAGAGAGAGACAGAGAGAGGGGGGGGGGGGGAAGAAAAATGAAAACAGCAAAATCATTGGCAGTTCCATGTTCGCTGCCTTGTTTAAGAACTCAATAGCTGCAGCAGATCTGTGCGGCATTCAATGCAAGAAAGAAAGTGGAAAAAAAGGACTGTGATAAGATGCAACAATATCTGGAAGCGATTCTGCTAATGGTTCAAGTTTCTCAGACGATAATAGAGCTGAAATAAGAATGCACAACAAATCAGCTTGATGTCGTCCGCGCTTACGATAGGTCAAAATGGCACTGATCCAGACACTCAGCTGGAAAACAACAACAGAAAAAGCAACAACAACAGCAGCAAGCAAAAAACAACAACAACAGCAAAAGCAACACACACAACAAAAGCAGCAGCAGCAACACCAACAACAAAACCACCACCACCAATAACAACAAGAACACCAACAACAACATCAACAACAAGAACAGCAACAGCAGCATCAGCAACAACAACAACCACCAAAAAGAAGTTTCGCATCCCGCTGCGTTTCTACTCTACTACTGCTCCAACTCCATCGTTCCACCTTCTCACAGGTTTGTTTCCACACCCCCGCATTTAAATCCTCACCACCACCCACCCCCTGCCCCTACCCCACCACTGCTGTCTGACAAAAGGACGAAAGTGACGATCCAGAGCTCTCTGTCTGTCTGTCTGTGTGTCTGTCTGTCTGTCTCTCTCTCTCTCTGTCTGTCTGTCTCTCTCTCTCTCTCTCTCTCTCTCCTCTCTCTCTCTCTCTCTCTCTCCTCACACCTACCCCTGAGATGGAATTCGATTTAACATGGAAAATCCATTTAGTTGAAAAGGAACAGACCCTCAATTCAACCCAGTGCAAGCCCTACATACCCTGAACCAAAAAATAGTGTTATGCAACAAACAACGTACACACCAGTATAAAATCAGTACTGAAATACCTTACATAGTGCACATCAGGATATTACAAAGAGCTTTGGACATTGAAAAAAGAGTCCCACCCCCACCCCCACCCTGTGCCCTTCCACCCTTCACACATTCCGCTCTCCCCCCCCTTCCCCCTCCCCCCTCGCCCCCTCCCCAATATCTTGTGCCAGGCGGTTCCAGTCACGCAGGTCCAGAGACTCGACCGGCGCCAGAACGATCGATGAACTGAACAAAGCTTTTGAGAAATAATGGCAGACTGGTGTTGATCCTTTTTTTTTTCTTTTTTTCTCTCTCTCTCTCTCTCTCTCTCTCTCTCTCTCTCTCTCTCTCTCTCGTGCGCGTGCGTTTATACTTTGCCTGTGTGTGAATACATACATTGCGTTCAGAAAGTTTCAAGAGAGCAGTGTGAATAGTTCAAAGGAGTCATCATAAATATGCTAACACTAGCAAGCATGTTGAGAATATTGTTCTTAAGTGCAATAAAGGCCTATCTGCCATGATAGCAATGGCAGCTAAAAAGCATTGAACAGCGCCATCTCTACCGACTGTATCACGCACTTGTACTCAACGTGATTGATTATGGATTAGGGCTTACAACACTGTCCAACAGTTACCTTCTCAAATTAGAAAGAATTCAAATGAAGCAATGAATTGATCCCAGGAACCACGAAGGACACACCAGTTGAAACTATGCGATACCTGCTCGACCTTCCTTCAATGCAGACAAGACACACAAGCTGGAACAGGTGAAGGCATATTTCAGAGCACCCTGAAAATCCCCAAAACCCACTTCATGCGGCGGTCAAAAGGCACTCGGCTAGGACGT
>JADBJO010005461.1:110000-115000 GCA_016801955.1 Conus betulinus
CTGCTGTCCGCACCATGCATGTTTTGCTTATCAAAATTCAGTTAAACGCTATCGTTTGCGATCGGCACTGTCTTAGAGTCAGTTTCAGACATGCCACTCAGATCAATCTATATCATAGCTGTTATTGTTATACAGTCAATACACGTAACTCCACAGATGTTACCTGATCCTATTTCGTCCATGCAATTTTTATAGCAGGACACTGCATTTATTGAGGGTCTGTATCACGTTGTGTCACGTTTATCCGTATTCCACGTGCAGGCAGGAGAGATGACGAAGGCGGGTAGCTACAATCTTTGGATTCAAGTACATCAGATTGTGTCATTTTGCCTTTCTGCATCATGAAACAGACTCGGTAGATTTGTCAAAAATAACTCCGAAAGAGATGATGAACGGTCACTTGACTGTTGTTGAATCCTTTTGTGTTCCTCAGCCCGTCGTTCGTTTTTGCGTCGTCCCTGTCACTGGGATGGACATTTCTGTCCAGCGACAGCACAATGGCGATGAGGTGCAAGTCAGGGAGGAAGGTTCTATAGTTGTTGTCGGTTTCAGCACTGCGATGGATTGATCACCTACAATGCCGAACGAACGACAGCATCGTGTCCTGCAGTAGAAGAGTTCAGCATTCTTTTCACAGTTGATGGGAGTCCTTCGACAAGCACACTGCGCCAGATGTGTTGAAAAGACAAAACTTTCATGTCCAGAGTGCGTCTTGCCAGCGGCCAGCCAAGAGAGAGAGAGAGAGAGAGAGAGAGAGAGAGAGAGAGAGAGAGAGAGAGAGAGAGAGAGAGAGAGAGAGATTTCTTGCGTTAAAAAAATCAGATTGTTCATTACGGTCCGTACGCGGAAGAAAAAGAACAAGAGCATCGACCAGGTTTGGCATCTCACGGGACATAGATCATGACTTTTTCACTCAACGTCTCCTGTCATTTGGTCATCCAACCATCCACCACCTGGCCTCCGGCAGTCCAGCAGACCAGGTCAGCCACACGACGCGAAACTATCACCCCCCCAAGTATCAACTGTTTTCAATAACACGTGCAATCGAAAAAGCTCTCGTAGCGCGCGCACACATGGGCTTGCTTCATCAGCAGCGCGCGCGCAACTCTCGCTGTTGTTATTGTGGGCGCCGTTTGCTGTCGCCGAGGGGGAAAGTGGCAAAACACTGGACTATGGTGCTGTGTTGACATCAAAAAGGGAAAAGTAAGTGGGTTTAAAATTTGTTTTTTTCAATAGGGATATCATTGCAATCACTCTCCCCCCCCCCCCCCCCCCCCCTGAGCGTGTTCCTGTATGTGCGCGTGCATGCTCTCTCAACCCCTCCTACACAAACACACACATGCGCGCGCATACACGCACGCACGCAAGCACGCACGCACGCACACACACACACACACACACACACACACACACACACACACGCGCGCACACACGCACGCACGCACGCACACACTCACACACACACACACACACACACACACACACACACACACACACACACGTACACTTTACAGCAGACTCTATGAAAACCTTGTTCAGTGATGTCCAACCTGATGTGATCTTTGGAATTTCGGAAAGAGATTAACATTTTTCATTTGATCTAAGATTGTTTGGAGGAAAGATTTGTCAGAAAATTTGGTCTGTTTTAGATGTTTTAAAAGGTTATGTGAATGGGTTTCGCTTTTTAGATAAAGACTTCGACCATGGCCCTTTGAGGTCGGCTGGGTTATAAGCAACCTTACCTTACCTTACCTTACCTTACCTTACCTTACCTTACACACACACACACACACACACACACACACACACACACACACACACAGAGGCACGCACGCACGCACGCACGCACTCACGCACACACGCACGCACGCACGCATGCACGCACGCACGCACGCACGCACGCACGCACGCACACACACACACACACACACACACACACGCATGCACGAACGAACACATGCACACACATACACATGCGCGCGTGCATGTACACAGACGGACACACACACACACACACACACACACACACACGGAGTGAAAAAGCCGCAGGGTGTCGACATGTGATCAACAGAATTTTTACGCATCACAAAAACGGCCTATCTAAAACCTTGCCTCTGCTACCCAAGGCGCTGAAGGTATTCAATGAACGACAGCCTCAAAGAGGAGAACGGAGAAGAATAATAGGAGGAAAGAGGAGGAGGGGGATAGACGAGAAGAACGGGAAGATGGGTTTGGCTTTTCGTGAGATATAAATAGAGACTATCAGATTTTTTATTCGAATTCCCTTTATTTTCTTGGTGTTTTTTTTTTTTTTAAAATAAATTTCAGTTGGCAGTCCATGTTATCTCCGCAAATACCCCTCCCTTCCTCCCCCCCCCCCCCCCCCCCCCCCCCTCCGACCCCCCTCCGCTTGTTTTCTCTCCTCAGACACTTTTCCGTCCCTGAAGTTATCTTTGTGCCTTTTTAGCATCACGTGTGTTGCTTTATCACCTCCTGAGAAGAAAGGCTGGTGGCAGGCTGATGTAATTAGTGTGCTTCATTGAAGACTAGACCAATGCTTTTTTGTTGTGGTGTTCGTGTGTGTTTCTAGCCGAAAAGGAAGCTGAGACATGCGGTTCTACAGGGGCTGAACACCCCCACAAGTAATGCGCCAGGGCCTTGGGTAATAAATCAAGTATTTATAGATAGACATATAGTTATGTTGTTCTGAGAATTCTTATTGTGTCTGAAAGTTGATTTATCTTTTTTGTCTTTCATTTACTCATCAAAGTTAACGGCAGGTGATTCCATGCAGACAGATCAAAATGCAAGGAATGGAACTATTTCAGAGGAACCGCCTGGCGCAAAGACAGGGTCACGGGGTGAGTGCGAAGGGCTGAAATGTGAACTCAGGTAGGGGGGGTAGCTCATGTTTTTTTCTCTAGACTGTGAATGCTTTCATCTGCAGAAATCCCAACAAACAGGTGAAATAATCGGTGGGGGGATTGTTCATTTGATCCATTATCAGTTTGATATCAAATTTTGGCTCAGTCTTATGCTGCACTTCAAAACGCGTACATGAGTGGTGTAGTGATTTAGTGCAAAATTCTAACTGTGGCGTGTGACCAGTGTTCAGCTGGCCCGTCGGGTTCGGAAAAAACACGAGGAGGGCTTTGTGTTCTGTTAAGGCCAGTGTCACACGACAATGCTTCCAGACGGAACACGCCACTCCAAAGAGGTGTCAGTGGTAGTAGGAAGAAACTCCAAAGAGATCTTGAGAGCAGAAAGTCTTCAAAGCCCCCCCCCCCCCCCCCCCCCCCCCTCTTCCCCTCCCCTCCCAGACAAGTGTTTCGGCCCTTAGAATGAAGCTGTTTTTGTTAAAGGCATGTCACACGGTAGAATCCCTACGGCAAAAATGGCAGTGACTGGAGCAACTGTAACGCACCACTAACTGTCCAACTGATGCTCCAAGTGGTCAGTGAGATTCATCACCACGGCCATTTGTATTGAAACACGCCGGCCAAGAAGTCGCAGCATATTCCTGCGACTTTTTATCGAATTTCGTTTGCGCGACCATACATCTGCGCGACTCTCTTTAGTACATACGTTGAAAAGAGAAACCTTACAGAACTCACGTTAGCCAGTTTTACATAGACCCCCCCCCCCCCCCCCCCCCCCCCCCCCCCCATTCTCCACCCTTTTCTCTTCCTCCCTATTGCTTTACCATCAGGTTTCGGTGACATTTAGTTTCAATCGTAATTGACATGGATCTTGATGTAATCGTGGCTTTTTTTCCAGACACAACTGATAGCCGTTGACAGACATTGCAGGTTTGCCTTTATTCCTTACTGCTTGCTCATTACTTCAGATCTTCAATGTAAGATAAAAGTTGCAAGTCATAACTTCGGTGACTTTACAATGATTTGATAATGGGGCTGCAGGATGCGCGCAGCAGTTCACTTGGTAGTACGTCTTTCGCCCGTTGGGTCTGCAGTCATGAAGGAGGCTGGGTATATCACTTGGAATGCTTCCATGGAGGTTCTGTCGTGTTGCGTCTGGTGGTCACGCTATGGCATCTGCCGGGGAGCAGTTATATCCCTTGACATCTTAATTGAATGCCCTATGCGTGCCTGCATCCCATGTGAGCACAGCGCAGGTTTCTAAGGGCGTGCTGGACTGCTCCGGGTGACCGGTTCGGCAGATGAGGACAGTACTTCTCTGTGTCCCACTGATACCTTCGGGTATATTTCTTTCTTGTTTTCTCCAAACTGTTGCCCTTCAGATCTTCAATGTAAAGTTAAAGTTGCAAGTCACAATTTCAGTAATTTTATCATAAAATTGACCGTCAGCATCGAGTGTATGATGACCCCAAAACATCGGGCGTATGCATCTAACAACAAATCCAGTGTTCAGAAGAGGAAGTCGGCTGACAAAGGAAACCGTGCTAACAAACTACATTTCATCACAAAAAGATCGACATGCGATTGAAGTGTTTTCAAACGTTATTGCAAGACTCAGACTGTAAGTCTCACACGGTCAAACAGGAACATGTATAATATTCTTATGACGGTAAGGGGCCCCTCAAAGGGATGGGTTCCAACTACGTTTTTAGCTCCGTGGCTAATTTGTTTTATGAAGATTCGCGAAAATGTGCTGCGCGCAAATGTTGAATCGCGCAACGGTAAGTCCGCGGTCACAGTGCCTGGGAATAAATCAATTCAAAACAAATGATTTACCGTAAAGAATTCAAAGTAACTTCATCTGTTTTTCATCTGCCATTTGACTTTAAAGCGAGGCGTCGTGAATCACCTGGTGTTTATCAGTAGCGCTGTTGACTGGCTCATGGCGTGAAATCCAAGAATCTTACTTTGCCATACTACAGCACTGTCGTGAAATGCGATCACGTACGAAAAAGCTTGAAAAGTGTTTAGTATGTAAGAAACATGGTGCTGCACGCGTAGGTGACACGCAATCGTTTGGCGACAGCAGTATGATATAGGCTGAAGCGATGAACACGCTCA
>JADBJO010005461.1:145000-152500 GCA_016801955.1 Conus betulinus
TATGTCTGTGAGTCTGCATGTGTAAGTGTCTGACTCTGCCTCTCTATATTTGATTGCACTACACCAGACAGAGAGAAAGAGACACAGACAGACAGACAGACAGACAGACAGACAGACAGACAGACAGACAGACAGACAGACAGACAGAGAGAGGTAAACTCTGTGCACCAATACGCCATGCCTGGCACTGATACAAATGTTATCTCAAACTGTAATTTCTTCAGATTTCATTACATCAGGCACCTCAACATGTCATCACTTCCTGATCGCACAAACGTTACCCTGACACAATAGATGAAGAACCACCCAACCGTTTTTTCCTGTAATTCTAGCGACAGGCCAACACACACCCTGCTCCACAGTGATCCACCTGCATACAGGATACCCAGCACACAGTGACTACCTCACTGATCCAAGGCACCATACCAGGACACCGAGTTTTCCAGGCTGGGATGCTGTAGTGCTTCCTGGCTGCCGGCGGCCACAGTGCTAAACAGACAGGATAAACAGACCCTGACACCTCCACTCTGAACCGTCCCCCGAATTTCTCGTGAAGTAGAGGCAAAAGATGGGGAGCAGCGTTGTAGAACAGGTGTGAGTTGAAGGTGTATATCTGGAGTTTTGTTGCAGAACAGAGGTGAGCTGGCATCTGTTTATTTATCGCTCCTGATGTCAGGGCAGTACAGGCGATCTGTGAGCAGAATGTGAACACACTGTAGTTGGTGCAGAGAAAACATGTTAAGAGCAGGGAGCAGAGGAATATTTTGCCAGGCTGAGTTGTGTGTGCGATGTACAAATGTTCACTTCTAATGTTGGTGAAACAATAGCATGGATGAATTTGATGGAAGTGAGGGAGATAAGTGTAAATAAAGCGTCTCTCTCTCTCTCTCTCTCTCTCTCTCTCTCTCTCTCTCTCTCTCTCTCTCTCTCTCTCTTCATATGTGTGTCTATGTGCGTGCGTGCGTGCGTGCGTGCGTGCGAGCGTGCGTGCGTGCGTGCGTGCGTGCGTGCGTGCGTGCGTGCGTGCGTGTGTGTGTGTGTGTGTGTGTGTGTGTGTGTGTGTGTGTGTGTGTGTGTGTGTGGTAACGCCCAAAAGACATCCTGCTCCACAGTGATCCACCCACGTACAGGATACCCAGCACACAGTGACTACCTCACTGATCCAAGGCACCATACTAGACTACCCCGTTTTCCACGCTGAATGCTGCAGGGACTTCCTGGCAGCCAGTGGCCACAGAGCTAAACAGACAGGATAAACAGACCCTGACACCTCCACTCTGAACCGTCCCCTGGCTTTGTCTTGGAGCTGAAGGGGAAAGATGGGGAGCAAGATTGTAGAACAGGTGTGAGTTGAAGATGTGTATCTGGAGTTTTGTTTCCAGAAACAGAGGCAAGCTTGAATCTCTTTTTTGATTGCTCCTGATGTCAGGGTCAGACAGGCGATCTGTTGGCAGAATGTGAAAACACTGTTGTTGGTGCAGAGAAATGTGAAAAGAGCAGGGAGCGGAGGAATACTTTTTTTGTGGCATCAGTTATCAGATCAATGGAGCATCCAAGGTGGTGACTTTTCTGTTTGTGTTTTTTTTTCCCTTAGGCCGAAATCCACCTTTTCATTTTTTTTTGGTGCTTTCACACTGTCCTCTTCATCTGCCAAAAAAAAAAGCAGAAAAAAATTTCCATTACGCGTCCCTTTTTTTTCTTTGTGTTTTTTTTTTCTCTCCCCCCCCCCCCCCCCCCCCCCCCCCCCCCCCCCTTTTTTTTCAGTCAGTGCTTTGCGCACCATGCATTATCAGTATGTTATTTCATCGCAAATGACATATTCTTGCTGATTTTATAGTGTTTTGGCGATTGATACAAAGTGTCTGGGTTTGTTAATGTTTCTAACGTGTGGTGTATTGACACTCTCACTATGATAATGTGCTGCTTATACAACGAGAACAACATAAATGAACCAAAGGACTTCATTATTTTCTATTCTTACAATTTTCCCAGAGATCGAGAAAGAGGGAGAAGGAGAGAGAGAGAGAGAGAGAGAGTGTGTGTGTGTGTGTGTGTGGTGTGTGTGGTGTGTGTGTGTGTGTGTGAGAGAGAGAGAGAGAGAGAGAGAGGAGAGAGAGAGAGAGAGAGAGAGAGAGAGATCGACACAAAAAAAAACCCAGACAGACAGATAGATAAACGGACAGACAGAAAGACAGGCAGGCAGACAGAGGTTGCATCGTAGAGATGTATGTAAAATTTGTTTAAAACTCGGCTCACCAAATGGCTTTTTTCTCCGATAAGGGCAGCCTTCTTTCTCTTTTTTTTTCCTTTTCCTCTTCCCCTTTTTTTTTCTTTCAACCCTTCTTTTTTTTTCCTTCTTCCCTTTTCTCCTCCCTTCTTTTTCTTCTTCTTTTGTCAGCACTTGCTTGCTATAAAGATCTGTGTTTGCTATTTACTAATGGACAGTTGTATGCAAAGTTAAAAAAAAAAAAAAAAAAAAGAAAAGAAGAGGAAGAAGAAGAAGGAGTTATGGAAGCTACGGAAATGCGCAACAAAAGCACAGAAACCGTGACAAATGAGAAAATGTAGTAGTGACAATAAGAAAAGAAAGTCAGTTTCGACACACCCATCGCTATCAAACCTGAGCTTCTAAACATTCCCAATAATCATCTTTCAAAAACAAACGGCGAAAACGAATGCACGGACGACCCTATGAAAGACGATAAATGTACACAGGAGACATAGACGATGGTCAACCATCATCTTGGATAGAGGAATATTTTGCCAAGTTGAGTTCTGTGTTAGACGAAGAAATGTTTCCCTTCTGCTGTTAGTGGAACAAGATCTCAGATGATCTTGGTGAAAGTGAAACAGATAACTGTGGTAGAAAATGTTACTTTCTCTCTCTCTCTCTCTCTCTCTCTCTCTCTCCCTGATCTCTCTCTCTCTCTCTCTATCTCTCTCTCTCTCCTCTCTCTCTCTCTCTCTCTCCTCTCTCTCTCTTGTGTGTGTGTGTGTGTGTGTGTGTGTGTGTGTGTGTGTGTGTGTGTGTGTGTGTGTGTGTAAGCGAGTATGTGCATGCCTAGGTGTGTACGTTGGTATGTGCGTGTATGCCACACGTGCGTGTGTGTGTGTGTGTGTGTGTGTGTGTGTGTGTGTGTGTGTGTGTGTGTGTGTGTGTGTGTGGTGTGTGTGTGTGTGTGTGTTCACCCAGATGTAGCTCTTGTGTAAGTGCGTGCGTGTGTGTGTGTGTGTGTGTGTGTGTGTGTGTGTGTGTGTGTGTGTGTGTGTGTGTGTGTGTGTGTGTGTATGTGTGTGTGTGTGTGTGTATGTGTGTGTGTGTATGTGTGCGCGCGTGCGCGTGTGTGTGTGTGTGTGTGTGTGTGTGTGTGTGTGTGTGTGTGTGTGTGCGTGTGCGTGCGTGTGTGTGTGTGTGTGTGTGTGTGTGTGTGTGTGTGTGCGTGTGTTTGTGTGCGTGTGTTTGTGTGTGCGCGCGCGCGCGCGCGCGCGCGCGCGCGCGCGCGTGTGTGTGTGTGTGTGTGTGTGTGTGTGGTGTGTGTGTGTGTGTGTGTGTGTGTGTGTGTGTGTGTGTGTGTGTGTGTTTGGCAATTTAACACCTTTCCACTAAAAGCTACAACATCACACTTGGTTATGTCTGTGTGTCTTTGTCTATCTTTGTCTATATGGGATGTTGGTTCTACATTTGACTATATCATAGAAGAAATTAAAAATGTGGGGAGATAGAGACAGAGACAGACAGACAGACTGACAGACAGACAAACTGACAGACAGAGCGAGACAGAGATTGAATGAAAGAGACTGTCAATGCTGTACTAATGAAGGCCATGCCCGATGCAAATACAGCTGTCACATCAAACTGTATTTTCTGAAAATTTAATCCAAAAAAAAAAAAAAAAAGAAGAAGAAAGAAAAAAAGAAAAGCTTAGCTTCTGACGACGACGACGATAACAGCAGAAACGAGGTCGATGATGATGATGGCAATAAATTTAATCCCCTAGACCCTTCAACACATCATCATTTCCAGACACTGACCTCACAAACCTTTACCCTGTCAAACTGCATGAAGAACCATCTAACCCTTTTCCTGTAGTCCTAGTGACAGGCCAACACACACCCTGCTCCACAGTGATCCACCTGCATACAGGATACCCAACACACACTGACTTCTTTGATGACTCAAGGCACCATACCAGAACACCCAGTTTTCCAGGCTGGGATGCTGCGGTGCTTCCTGGCAACCGGTGGCCACAGAGCTAAACAGACAGGATAAACAGACACTGACACCTCCACTCAGAACCGTCCCCTGGATTGTCTTGGAGCAAAGCAGAAAGCTGGGGGAGCATCGCTGTGGAGGTATGTAGCTGGAGATATGTAGCGTCGACAGAATGATGAAATGCTGTTGATGAAGAGAAACGTAGAAGGAGGAGCAAGAAAACTGAATGCTCTGCCAAGCTGAATCGTGTTTGACGCGTAGAAGTTTTGGATACACGGTGTTACTGAACAAGATCGCTGCGAATAGAATGTCACGCAGTGTGTGTGTGTGTGTGTGTGGTGTGTGTGTGTGTGTGTGTGTGTGTGTGTGTGTGTGTGTGTGTGTGTGTGTTTAAGAGAGAGAGCGAGCGAGCGAGAGCGAGAGAGAGAGAGAGAGAGAGAGAGAGACAGAGACAGAGAGTCTTAGTGTGTGTATGTGTATGCGGAAAAGGCAAGAGAGCAAGAGAGAAGACACAAACAAGAATATCTCGAGTACTCCCCACTTGATAGAGGGCAGGACATGAAACACACGTGAATAGCACAAATGTCACATGTCACATATGATGTCATTCAGTCAGCCTCTTCAACTACACTCTATCAATCACAATCATCAGGAGAGTGGCCCTAAAGAAAGTTACCATTTTGGAACTTAGGAAGCCCAAGTATCCCAGAAAGTGTTACATTGTATTTTTTTTAATACTCTCTGAACAAGCTTGAGATAGCTTACAGAAGAAAACAAAACACGTCTGATGTGCCACAGAGCTCTCTACTGCATTCCTCCCATCAGAATACACACACAACAATAACACGCTTCTTCATCATACACTATTTCCAAAATGGTTATCTGAAAGAGGAAAAATAACCCCTAATCCTCCCAAACCGCAAAAATGCTTACCAAGGGAAAGAAGAAGACTTCCAAGATGTAAAGAAAACATATTATTGTTTTTTCTCCTGATTTCTATAAGTCCACTTCTCCAGAGCTTATACTATGATCAAAACTGACACGGAGTGAATCTTCCGTAACCCTGAGAGAGGATTCTATCAAAAGTCAATGTTGAATACTCTAAGCTCACATTCAGCTCCCAAATGGTCAAAGACGAAATTTCACCGCTCATTTTAACTGTACCACGTTTAAAAAGGTCATATGTATGAAGGCTAAACCGAAAAAAAAAAAAAACACAGCCTCAGCCCATCATTTTAAATGACAATCGTTTTTTTCGCGCACTGTGAAAAAAATGAGGACAAAAAAATACTGAACGTGATGATGTTCCCTTTTAAATGTTGAAGTCCCCCCCCCCCCCCCCCCCCCCCCCCCTTTTTTTTTTTTTTGAGTCCCACATAAAGTCAATCAAAGGAGAATTGATCCTCGCAGCTCACTCCTTACTGCTCCCCATCCAGAACAGATACAAGAGAAAAGGAAATAAAAAGGTACACCCGAAGGTGCGGCTAGGACCCAGAGAAGTATTGTCTTCATCTGCCAAACACACCAGCTGGGTGCAATCATGCACCACCCCCCTGGAAGACTGTGCTGTGTTCACATATGGTGCAGGCACGCGCAGGGCATTGCATTAACACGTGAAGGGACTTAATTGTTCCCTAGCAGATGCCGTTGTGTAATGGCCACTGGATGTGACACGACTGATACATTTTACTAGCTGTGTATACAAAGGACTCACAGGTAGTCCCTCACTCCACAGCAGCTTCTTCAGACAGCTGGCTGCCCATGGAAGGGGGATGAAAGGAACTCCTCCTGCAGAAAACAAGAGAAACAAAGGCACCACCACACCTGGCGCCAGTTTGTTCAGGGCAGGAAGTAGACATGGCTGAAAAAGCACAATCCCAGCTTTAGTGCTTTTTCTTTTCTTAATGCACTTTTTCTTCTTCCTTTAGCATTGGAGAAAAGTCATGACTTGAAAACCAGAAATGATGTATGAAAAGAAAAAAGATGTTTTCTTGTAACAAATTATCATAAAAAAGCATAAAAAAAATCAAAATCATAAGGATAATTTGTACTTTCGAATACTAAAGGCCATTTCGCATACACATACATGTACACTGACCCGAATTCACCAATCGGAGAGAGGATGATATTAACGAAGAACGGGTACTGTACACCCAAACACACAACTGTGTAACAGATGAGCATCGTCAATGGGTGTGTTTGTGTGTGTACAAACATGAGAGAGAGAGACAGAGAAAGAGAGAGAGAGAGAGAGAGAGAGAGAGAGAGAGAGAGAGAGAGAGAGAGAGAGAGAGAGAGAGAGAGAGACGACAGACAAACAGACAGACAGACGGACAGACAGACAGACAGAGATGGAAACCCTGCACTCCATGGCCAAGCCGTTCACACATGAATATGTTGACTTAGTTTTACGTTCAGAATTCATTCCACTAGTTGTTCCCCTTGACACCTCAACATGGCGTCAGTTTCAGACACTAAATCTACAAACAACCCTATCAGATTGAATAAAGGCAAACCTAACCCTTTTCCTGTTATCTCACTGACAGACAGACAGACAGGCAAACACCATGCCTCTCTGTGATGTACCAGCGCACAGGATACCTTCCTTTCTGAACCAAGGCACCATACCAGAGCACCCAGTTTTCCAGACCCGGATGCTGCAGCGCTTCCTGGCAGCCAGTGGCCACAGAGCTAAACAGACAGGATAAACACAGACCCTGACACCTCCACTCTGAACCGTCCCCTGGATTTTTACATGGAACAAAGCAGACAGACGGCGAGTCGCGCTGTAGAAGGCATGTGTGTTGCGGATGTGTATCTGCGTTTTGTTTACAGAGCAGGGCCAGCAATCTTTGTATTTATTAGCTCTTACCGTCACGGTCAGACAGACGTTTTTTGTTGACGGAGTGTAGAAATGATTTTGTTGTTTGTTGTTGTTGTTGTTGTTGTTGTTGCTGCTGCTGCTGCTGCTGCTGCTGCTGCTGCTGCTGCTGCTGCTGATGATGATGATGATGATGATGGAGAGAAACAGGACAGGAGGAGGAAGAAAGCTTCAGTGTTCTCAATAGCTTGCCAAGCTGAGTTCTGTATGAGATTTGAAATATTTTCCTGCTGATTTTAGAAGAACGCTAGCTTCGATAATGAGGTAATAATGAAACAAATCACTGTAAATAAAGCATGATACAGAGAGAGAGAGAGAGAGAGAGAGAGAGAGAGAGACAGACAGACAGACAGACAGACAGACAGGCACTGACAGACTGACAGACTGACAGACTGACAGACAGACA
>JADBJO010005461.1:160000-161550 GCA_016801955.1 Conus betulinus
CCAAACATCTATTCCTATCTGTTCCCTCCCTCTTCCTCTGCGGACCTGTTTTTTTGGATTCCCTCATTATTATAACCGAAAGCAGCACGGTTCCAGGGCATTCTCATTTTCTGCGGCGATACTCTGGAAACTCATTACCTTCCCAACTGCGTCATGCACGTTCCTTCCTGGCTTTCCAGTCTGCACTTCAATCTTATCTCTGTTTAAACGTCAGTGGCGGAACACCATCTGAAATATTGCTTAATTGGTGTCTGTCTCTTGTACACATTTGTTCGTGTACGAATGAGCTGTTCACTGTGTAAAACAGTGTGCGGAGTTATGTGTGTAAGACTGTGTACCATTCTCTCTCTCTCTCTCTCTCTCTCTCTCTCTCTCTCTCTCTCTCTCTCTCTCTCTCTCTCTCTCTCTCTCTCTCTCTCTCTCTCTCTCTCTGTGTGTGTGTGAGTGAGCGCACATGCTAGTTTGTGCATATGTGTATGCCTCATGAACACAGAGGTGTGTGTGTGTGTGTGTGTGTGTGTGTGTGTGTGTGTGTGTGTGTGTGTGTGTGTGTGTGTGTGATATGAATTGATTTGTTTAGATTTGTAAAGCGCACAGCAGCCTACGTTGTAAGGACGGGCTTTACAGAAAATGTTTTCATTATTTATTTATATATCTATTTATTTTATTTATTTACCTGCTTGCTTCTCTCTCTCTCTCTCTTTCTCTCTCTCTCTCTCTCTCTCTCTCTCTCTCTCTCTCTCCTCTCTCTCTCTCTCTCTGTGAGTGAGCGCGCATGCTAGTTTGTGCATATGTGTATGCTCATGAACACAGAGGTGTGTGTGTGTGTGTGTGTGTGTGTGTGTGTGTGTGTGTGTGTGTGTGTGTGTGTGTGTAAAGTTAATTTGTTTATCTATTTATCGATTAATTTATTCATTTTGTAGGGAGACATTTTTCGTTATGTAAGAGGGGGGGGGGGGGGGGGGGGGGGTGACTAGCGAGACGGAGGAGGGCATTTTCCATGTACGCATGAGGATCTGCTCTATTTTTCAGCGTTTCCTCTTTGCCTGTATGGAAGTGCCTCCAGCTCACAGGTAACTGAGATCCAATGGCAGCTCTGACGACCTTTTTTCACGGAGAGAAACAGCTCCTGCTTCCTGGATCTGCCGAACCGCACCCCCCCCCCCCCCCCCCCACCTAATTTGAGGAACAATAAAACGAACGTTCAGAGGAGAAGTATTTACTCTCTCATGCCCCCCCCCCCCCCCCCCAAATCCCCCTCAACTCCCCACCCCCACCCCCAGCCCTCCCCCCAGCTCAAAGAACTAATTTTTAAGCCAATTCACACGCAAGCCTTCAACGAACAATGGTTTATTCTCGTTAATTCGTTTGAGGCATAGAGAAATAAAAAAAAAAAAAAAAGCATGTAACAAACATGAGGATGGCGAGTACGCAAAGGAAGAACAAAGAAAGTGAAATCACATAAAAGAATCAGAGTATATCAAATCCACATAAAAGCATGAAAGCACACAATATAGGGATGACTAGATTTAGAATAAAAGTAAGCGTCC
>JADBJO010005462.1:0-15495 GCA_016801955.1 Conus betulinus
CTGTCTGTACTGGTTGCAGAGCCATTGTATGTTTCTGTCTGTACTGGTTGCTGAGCCATTGTATGTTTCTGCTGTACTGGTTGCAGAGCCATTGTATGTTTCTGTCTGTACTGGTTTGCAGAGCCATTGTATGTTTCTGTCTGTACTGGTTGCAGAGCCCATGTCTGTCTGTATTTGTCAGTAGGTCGAAGTACTTTTGTGTCAGGTCCGTACAGTCAAGGTGGCACCATTTTCTGCAGTCGTAGCACTGCACACAGTTTTCACTCTCGTCCACTGGCGCATCACAATCCAGACACATAAAAAATTTTTTGATTCAGCTTTTTTGCAGTTGTACCTGTACTTCTGGGACTGAGTGAAGAATTTCCACCCCTTCCTCCCCCCCCCAACCCCCTGACACCCGTCGTCCACTCACTCCACCCCTTTCCACCATCTGCACCCCGACTGAGGTCCCATGATTATTTTTCACTACAATTCACACAATAATAAAATAGATACAGTTATGAAATCGAATTATGCGTAAGAATGTGAAATAAAAAGGAACTTAAACTAACACTGAGAAGGCTCTAAAAGCGAAACAGGACACAGCACCGTTATTGCACTAGTAGGACTACTCTTCACTACAATTCACACAACAACAAAACATATACAATGAGACCGAACCATGAGCAAGAGTGCGAAATAAAAAGGAACTTAAACTAGCACTGAGAAGGCTCCAAAAGCGAACAATAAACAGTTGTATACACCAATGAATGCGGGAGAGAACGGTCTTTCTAGCGCATCGTTAATGTGTATCTTCTTCTTCCTCAAAGACTAGTTCACTCCAAAAAGAGTAGGTCACCAGCGCGCATGTTAAAAAATAAAATAAAATAAAATAAAATAAAATAAAGTGCGACTCAGCCTGTTGGCCCCTGGTGCAAAATTTGGCAACAGGGACTGTCACTGACAAGCTGGGGACTGTCACTGACAAGTTGGGGACTGTCACTGACAAGCTGGGGACTGTCACTGACATGGGGGACTGTCACTGACAGGTTGGGGACTGTCACTGACAGGTTGGGGACTGTCACTGACAGGTTGGGGACTGTCACTGACAGTTGGGGACTGTCACTGACAGGTTGGGGGACTGTCACTGACAAGTGGGGACTGCCACTGACAAGTTGGGGACTGCCACTGGGCAAGATGGGGACGGTCACTGACAAGTTGGGGACTGTCACACTGGGGCAAGATGGGGACTGTCACTGGGCACATGGGGACTGTCACTGACAAGCTGGGGGACTGTCACTGGAGATGGGGACTGTCACTGGACAGGGACTGGGGACTGTCACTGGGCAAGGGGGACTGTCACTGGGCAAGATGGGGACTGTCACTGGGCAAGATGGGGACTGTCACTGGACAAGATGGGGACTGTCACTGGACAAGTGGGGACTGTCACTGGACACGGGGACTGTCACTGGACACGGGGACTGTCATGGGGACTGTCACTGGGGGACTGTCATGGGGACTGTCACTGGGCAAGATGGGGACTGCCACTGGGCAAGATGGGGACTGTCACTGGGCACATGGGGACTGTCACTGGACAAGGGGGACTGTCACTGGACATGGGGACTGTCACTGGACAAGGGGACTGTCACTGGGCACATGGGGACTGTCACTGGGCAAGGGGGGGACTGTCACTGGGCTGGATGGGGACTGTCACTGGACAAGATGGGGACTGTCACTGGGGACTGTCATGGGGGACTGTCACTGGGACAAGGGGGACTGTCACTGGACTGTCACTGGACACGGGACTGTCACTGGACACGGGGGACTGTCACTGGACATGGGGACTGTCACTGGACATGGGGACTGTCACTGGACATGGGGACTGTCACTGGACACGGGGGGGACTGTCACTGGGCAAGGATGGGGGGACTGTCACTGGACAAGTTGGGGACTGTCACTGGGACATGGGGACTGTCACTGGGCAAGATGGGGACTGTCACTGGGCACATGGGGACTGTCACTGGACAAGGACTGGGGACTGTCACTGGGGGGAAGATGGGGACTGTCACTGGACACACGGGACTGTCACTGGGCACATGGGGACTGTCACTGGGCACATGGGGACTGTCACTGGGCAAGACTGGGACACGGGGACTGTCACAACACGGGGACTGTCACTGACACGGGGGACTGTCACTGGACACATGGGACTGTCACTGGGGGGGACTGTCCACACGGGGACAAGATGGGGACACGGGGACTGGGCACTGGACATGGGGACTGTCACTGGCACATGGGGACTGTCACTGGACAAGGGGGACTGTCACTGACAAGATGGGGACTGTCACTGGACACGGGGACACTGGGGGACTGTCACTGGACACATTGGGGACTGTCACTGGGCAAGGGGGACTGTCACTGGACACGTTGGGGACTGTCACTGGACACGGGGGACTGTCACTGGGCACATGGGGACTGTCACTGACACGGGGGACTGTCACTGGGACAAGCTGGGACACGGGGACTGTCACTGGGCACGGGGGACTGTCACTGGGCAAGGGGGGACTGTCACTGGACATGGGGACTGTCACTGGACAAGGGGACTGGGGGGACTGTCACTGGACATGGGGACTGTCACTGGACACGGGGACTGTCACTGACAAGTTGGGGACTGTCACTGACACAGGGGACTGGGGACTGGACACTGGGACACTGGACATGGGGACTGTCACTGGCACATGGGGACTGTCACTGGACATGGGGACTGTCACTGACAAGGGGACTGTCACTGGACTGGGGACTGACACTGGGACTGGGGACTGCCACTGGACAAGGGGGACTGTCACTGGACAAGTGGGGACTGCCACTGGGCAAGATGGGGACTGTCACTGGGACAGTTGGGGACTGTCCACTGACAAGCTGGGGACTGTCACTGACAAGTTGGGGACTGCCACTGGGCAAGATGGGGACTGTCACTGGGCAAGATGGGGACTGGTCACTGACAAGCTGGGGACTGCCACTGGGGACAAGTTGGGGACTGTCACTGGACAAGTTGGGGACTGTCACTGGGCAAGATGGGGACTGTCACTGGGGACTGCTGGACATGGGGACTGCCACTGGACAAGCTGGGGACTGCCACTGGACAAGTTGGGGACTGCCACTGGCAAGATGGGGACTGTCACTGGGCAAGATGGGGACTGTCACTGGGCAAGATGGGGACTGTCACTGGGCATGCCACTGGGCAAGATGGGGACTGTCACTGGGCAGGATGGGGACTGCCACTGGGCAAGATGGGGACTGTCACTGACAAGCTGGGGACTGTCACTGGGCAAGATGGGGGCTGCCACTGACAAGTTGGGGACTGTCACTGGGCAAGATGGGTACTGTCACTGGGCAAGATGGGGACTGTCACTGGGCAAGATGGGGACTGCCACTGACAAGCTGGGGACTGTCACTGGGCAAGATGGGGACTGTCACCGACAGGTTACGGACTGTCACGGGACAAGTGTGGTGGTGCCCTCTGGAAAGGGGACCCGCACTTCAGCCAGTTCCATGACTGAGCAATCACTAGACCAGTGTACAGTCAGCTGGTTGCTTTGTAGGTGTATGACTGAGCAATCACTAGACCAGTCTACAGTCAGCAGGTTGCTTTGTAGGTGTATGTCTAAGCGATCACTAGACCAGTCTACAGTCAGCTGGTTGCTTTGTAGGTGTATGACTGAGCGATCACTAGACCAGTCTACAGTCAGCAGGTTGCTTTGTAGGTGTATGTCTGAGCGATCACCAGACCAGTCTATAGTCCGCAGGTTGCTTTGTAGGTCTATGACTGAGCGATCACTAAATCAGTCTATAGTCAGCAGGTTGCTTTGTAGGTTTATGACTGAGCGATCACTAGACCAGTCTATAGTCAGCAGGCTGCTTTGTAGGTGTATGACTGCAATCACTAGACCTGTCTATTGTCAGCAGGTTGCTTTGTAGGTGTATGACTGAGCAATCACTAGACTAGCCTATAGTCAGCAGGTTGCTTTGTAGGTGTATGACTGAGCAATCACAAGACTAGTCTATAGTTAGCAGGTTGCTTTGTAGGTGTATGACTGAGCAATCACTAGACTAGTCTATAGTTAGCAGGTTGCTTTGTAAGTGTACACGGTATACTTTGGATCAGAATGGCACCGTTAAACGCAATTGAACTGACTGTTCTGGTGGACTGTCTCATCATGAAGTGACTTTCTGGTGGACTGCCTTATCACAAAGTGACTGTTCTGGTGGACTGCCTCATTATAAAGTGACTGTTCTGGTGGACTGCCTCATTATAAAGTGACTGTTCTGGTGGACTGCCTCATCACAAAGTGACTGTTCTGGTGGACTGCCTCATCATAAAGTGACTGTTCTGGTGGACTGCCTCATCACAAAGTGACTGTTTCTGGTGGACTGCCTCATCATGAAGTGACTTCTGGTGGACTGCCTCATCATGAAGTGACTGTGTCTGGTGGACTGCCTCATCATAAAGTGACTTCTGGTGGACTGCCTCATCACAAAGTTGACTGTTCTGGTGGACTGCCTCATCACAAAGTGACTGTTCTGGTGGACTGCCTCATCATGAAGTGACTGTTCTGGTGGACTGCCTCATCATAAAGTGACTTCTGGTGGACTGCGTCATCACAAAGTGACTGTTCTGGTGGACTGCCTCATCATAAAGTGACTTCTGGTGGACTGCCTCATCACAAAGTGACTTCTGGTGGACTGCCTCATCACAAAGTGACTTCTGGTGGGACTGCCTCATCATGAAGTGACTGTTCTGGTGGACTGCCTCATCATAAAGTGACTGTTCTGGTGGACTGCCTCATTGCCTCATCATGAAGTGACTGTTCTGGTGGACTGCCTCATCATGAAGTGACTGTTCTGGTGGACTGCCTCATCATAAAGTGACTTCCGGTGGACTGCCTCATTGCCTC
Organism: Conus betulinus; assembly: GCA_016801955.1. NCBI lineage: Eukaryota > Metazoa > Mollusca > Gastropoda > Neogastropoda > Conidae > Conus > Conus betulinus. The sequence continues at coordinate 4,935 of JADBJO010005462.1, forward strand.
ATCATGAAGACTGACTGCTCCTTGAAGACAGCCAGTGCTGATGTTGGAACGGCACAAACCTGGGTGCAGTTGTGAAGGGAGAGAGGTGGGGGGGGGGATGGAATGACAAAGTAAATGGGATTGAAGTACATTCCCTTGAAAAACTATGGCATACCACATGCATACGCGGACATACATATAAGAACGTGCACATACACATGAACTATGATCACCTGATGCACAATGCATAGCCATCGTGACAGAACACACGATTAACAGAGCACACTGAAACATACACAGTGATAGAGCACCCTCAAACACACAGACAGATCTCTATCCTCAACAATCAACTAGCAACAGAACACACGATTAACAGAGCACACTGAAACACACACAGCAACAGAGCAGCCTAAAACATACACAGCAACAGAGCAGCCTAAAACACACACAGCAACAGAGCAGCCTCAAACACACACAGCAACAGAGCAGCCTCTAAAACACACAGCAGCAACAGAGCAGCCTCAAAAACACACACACAGCAACAGAGCAGCCTCGAACACACACAGCAACAGAGCAGCCTCAAACATACACACAGATCTCTGTCCTCACTTGACTTGCTACGAATGGCCATTTTGTTGAGCATGTAGCGACGGAACTCTTCATGGGACTCGTTTATCTTGCATCCCATAATCTCAAACAGGTCCAACTGCTGAAGGAACCCCTCATTCGGACTGCCAGCAGACAATATGACATTAAATTCCCTCATCCAGACCGTCAACAGACAAAATGATATTACATGCCCTCATTCAGACTGTCAACAGACAAAATGATATTAAATGCCCTGATTAGGACTGCAACAGACAAAACGATATTAAAGCTCTCATTCAGATGTCAACAGACAATATGACATTAAATTCCCTCATCCAGACCGTCAACAGACAAAATGATATTACATGCCCTCATTCAGATTGCCAACAGACAATATGACATTAAATTCCCTCATTCAGACTGTCAACAGACAAAATCACACTAAACGCCCTCATTCAGACTGTCAACAGACAAAATCATACTAAACACCCTCATTCAGACTGTCAGCAGACAATATGAAATTAAATTCCCTCATCCAGACTGTCAACAGACAAAATGATATTACATGCCCTCATTCAGACTGTCAACAGACAATATGAAAATAAATTCCCTCATTCAGACTGTCAGCAGACAATATGAAATTAAATTCCCTCATCCAGACTGTCAACAGATAAAATTATATTACATGCCCTCATTCAGACTGTCAGCAGACAATATGAAATTAAATTCCCTCATCCAGACTGTCAACAGATAAAATTATATTAAATGCCCTCATCCAGACTGTCAACAGACAATATGAAATTAAATTCCCTCATCCAGACTGTCAACAGATAAAATTATATTAAATGCCTCATCCAGACTGTCAACAGACAAAACGATATTAAATGCCCTCATCCAGACTGTCAACAGACAAAACGATATCAAATGCCCTCATTCAGACTGTCAACAGACAGTATGATGTCAAATGCCCTCATAAGGACTGCCAACAGACAAAACGATATTAAAAGCCCTCATTCAAACTGTCAACAGACAAAACGATATCAAATGCCCTCATTCACTGATTCAGACTGTCAACAGACAAAACAATATCAAATGCCCTCATTCAGACTGTCAACAGACAAAATGATATTAAAAGCCCTCATTCAAACTGTCAACAGACAAAACGATATTAAATGCCCTCATTCAGACTGTCAACAGACAAAATGATATTAAATGCCCTCATTCAGACTGTCAACAGACAATATGATATTAAATGCCCTGATTAGGACTGCCAACAGACAAAACGATATTAAATGCTCTCATTCAGATGTCAACAGACAATATGATAATGATATTAAATGCCCTAATTCAGATGTCAAAAGACAAAGCGATACTAAATGCCCTCATTCAGATGTCAACAGACAAAGTAAGTTAATGTGACTTGTTCGGCAGGTGGCTTGCCCTCATTCAGATGTCAACAGACAAAGTAAGTTAATGTGACTTGTTCGGCAGGTGGCTTGCCCTCAAGTTTTTCCTCACTGTGTAGTTTGAAGAGAACTTTATTCAAGACAACACAACACAATATCTACAGAAATATGCTCAGCTTCAGGTAAATTCAAACAGATAAAATGCATGAAATGTTCAACAAACATGACAAATACTAGAAGAAATGCTGAGATATTTGCATTTTTGGATGAAGGAAGCATTCCTGACAGTGTGAAGGCGTTCCTTGCGCTGAACTCAGAAGCAATCTGAAGCGATCAAAGCTAAGTGCATTTTCGTTATTTTGTCCGTCTTTGTTTCACCTGAGGAAGACCTAAGAGGTCGAAACGCGTTGTGTGTTGTCTTGTGACTCGTTTGTCCACATTTCTCTGGGCGGTTCACTGACATTTATTTAAGATTTGTTTAGATTTCCGCCTGCAGTCGTTTCACTTTGCAACTGAAACACTGTGGTCAAAGTTTAAAGACACTCTGATCAAAGCAGTGAAGAAATTTGTCCCACACAAAGTCATCACTGGAGGAGGAAAAGCCAGCAAGCCCTGGATCACCCCGGATTTGAAAAAGTTGATCAACCAAAGGGACCGGGCCTACCGGCTGATGAAGAAACTTGGATGTGATGACATGCTGGGCAAGTACCACCAGTTACAGCGAGATGTCCAGCGCAAAATCAGAGGTGCTTACTGGAAATATATCAACCAGACGCTGACTGAGGAAGAGGGGGGAAGACAAAGCTGCAAATGCTTCTGGACGCTGATCAAATACCAGCGCACAGCGAAAGTCAGAGCCTTAAAGTCAACGGCTGCATGGTAGTGGATGCCAAACAGAAAGCAGAGGCTCTCAATGCACAGTTCCACTCCATTTTTGGCGAGGGAAAAACATTCACAGAGACGGAATTTCAGCAGAAATGTAGGATGTCAGCGGGCATTTACACCGAACTCAGGGATATCACCATAACCTCCGACGGAGTCAAGAAGCTCCTGCAAAACCAGAACCTGCATAAGGCAAGCGGACCGGATGGCATCAGCCCCCCCGTCCGTCCTGAGGGGTTGGCAGAGGAAGTGGCCCCAATACTGACGACCATCTACCAATCATCCATCTCGACAGGTGAAGTACCATCAGACTGGAAAGACGCTCTCGTGACACCGATCTTCAAGAAAGAGCACTACGACCCAGCCAACTATAGACCAGTCTCATTAACAAGTGTGCCCTTCAAGATCTTGGAGCATATTGTAGTCAGCACTTTCATGGACCACCTCGAGCAGAATGACATATTATGTCCACACAACAGCACGGCTTTCGCAAGAAAAGATCCTGCGAGACACAACTGCTGGAGCTGACCGAGGAACTGTCCGACAACACCGAGACAGGGAAGCAGACAGACATTATAGTACTGGACTTTGCGAAGGCTTTCAATAAGGTGAACCACAGCCTTCTGATCCATAAACTTCACCATTATGGAGCGTCGGAAACAGAAAGTAAATAGTTGGATAAAAAACTTTCCTCTCCGGCTGATGCCAAGCGGTGGTTGTCGAGGGCAGCACATCAGAGTTCTGCAGCATATGTTCAGGAGTTCCACAGGGCTCAGTCCTCAGACTGTCGTTTTTTAGTATACATCAACGACCTCCCAGAGCAACTCACTGCACGGACCAGACTCTTGCTGACGACACACCGCTGTGTACAGGGTCAGGACATCAGACCACGACACCAACCGACTGCAAGAAAGATCTGCATTGGCCTGAGCTTTGGGAGAGAAGCTGGGAGATGTCATTCCATCCCAGACAATGTACCACCCTCCCAAGTCACCCATACGAGACAGCCTTCACCAGCACATACCAACTGCATGGACAGACACTCCAGACAGTGACGTCGGCCAAATACCTCGGGGTGACCATTCAAAACAACCTGTCATGGGACAAGCACATTGACATCATCTGTGCCAAAGCCAATAAGACCTACTGTCCCTAGGCTTCTTGCAGCGCAAACTTGAGGATCAGCGCCATCAACCTGAAAGAGACTTCGTACAAAAGCTATGTTCGCCCCATTTTAGAGTACGCCTGCACAGTTTGGGACCCCTCACATGTAAAACAGCTGGAAGCGGTTCAGTGACGAGCGGCCTGCTTGTGGTTAACAGATATTACAACAGATCGAGTGTCACTGCCATGCTTGACCGACTCCAGTGGCTTTCACTCCAGCAGCGTCGAAGATCCAGCAGACTGGCCATGCTGTACAAAATACTGAATGACCACTTCGACAAAACTAAGCTTCAACCTGCCGCTGTCAGACAGCGTAGGGGTAACCAACACCAACCCAACGCCAGCTGCAGTGCCGCACCGACTATCGTCAGGCTGCCTTCCTCCCCAACACCATCAGGGACTGGAACAATCTGCTGGATGATGTGGCTGGAGCCACCACTCTCTGACACTTTTGTGTCAAGATCCCCCCTCCCCCTCCCCCATTAGTCCTCCACCCCTCCCCCCTACCCAACCTCCAATCCTCCCTCCTGCTGCGCAGACCCAGTTTTTAGTATGCCAAAATAATCAACCTGATGATTGTGGGCATCACATCAAGAAGAAGAAAGCATCCTTTTCCATTGATTCTGCACTTCAGTAGTCACCTATCACTGCCGTTTGTTTCAAGTGTCACACTGACTGAAGTGATTGTGGCTGGTCCATTTAAACCATGGGTTAGAAAGCAGTGTAGACTGTTCAGGTGTTGCTGCATTTGGTTTTAAACTTCATGTTATGTGTGAGATGACCAGTTAGCAGGGAGTCTGCATCTCTTACAGGTAAGATTCTGAATTTCAAAGAAGGTGACTAAGTAACTGACTTCAATAGTGAGTCACAAACATCAGAAACACATATATATGGGGGGGGGGGGGGGGGGGGGTGTGTAGGTGGGGCAGTGGGGAGGGGGGAGAGCTTGGAGGGTGGAATGGGGGTATTTTTTGCTTATACAAATATTCCAGTTCCACAACTTCTGCATGTGATCTACAAAATGAATTAAGTATTCAGACAAATGTTTGAAAAAAAAAAAAGCAGCAATTAAAACAAAAGCTAAACTATGAGCATGACTCATTTTACTGAGCACATATTTTTTTTTTTTTTAGGAAGCAGTAAGTTTTTTTTGCTGATCAGTCCACACGATGCGCCCCACGCTCTCATTTACACCCCCGACAATGGAACTTTACCTGACAATGGAACACACACTTTACCCTGACAAGTCGTCGAACCCACCGGAGGCACTGCACTGCCGCCGGAACTTTTACTGACAATGGAACATCACCGCCGAGTCACCTGACAATGGAACTTTGACCTGACAATGGAGCATCACACTTACCCCCTACAATGGAACTTTACCTTGACAATGGAGCCGGCGTCACACTTTACCTGACAATGGAGCATCACACTTCCAACCTGACCCCCATGGACGCTTTACCTGACAATGGAACATCACACTTCACCTGACATCGAAATTGAACTTTTACCTGCATGAAGGGCCAATGGAGACTTTTTTTAATGCCTGACAATGGAAGGATCACACTTTACCTGACAATGGAACTTTACCTGACAATGGGGCTGTATCACACTTTACTTTCATACAATGATCCCGGCTACCTGACAATGGAACTTTACCTGACAATGGAACTTTACAACACTGACAATGGAACATGACACTTTACTGACATGGAACTTTTCCCACCTGACAATGGAACTTTAGGAGCCTGACAATGAAAACCATCACTTTACCTGATGGGATGGAACACCTCACACTTTACCTGACAATGGAACTTTACCTGACAATGGAACTTTACCTGACAATGGAACATCACACTTTACCTGACAATGGAACTTTACCTGACAATGGAACTTTACCTGACAATGGAACATCACACTTTACCTGACAATGGAACTTTACCTGACAATGGAACAATGGAACTTTACCTGACAATGGAACTTTACCTGACAATGGAACATCACACTTTACCTGACAATGGAACTTTACCTGACAATGGAACATCACACTTTACCTGACAATGGAACTTTACCTGACAATGGAACATCCTTTACAATGGAACAATGGAACATCACACTTTACCTGACAATGGAACTTTACCTGACAATTTACCTGACATCACACTTTACCTGACAATGGAACTTTACCTGACAAAGGAACATCACAACTTACCTGACAATGGAGAACTTTACCTGACAATGGAACTTTACCTGAAACATTTACACACTTTACCTGACAATGGAACTTTACCTGACAATGGAACATCACACTTACCTAACAATGGAACTTTACCTGACAATGGAACATCACTCTGTTTACTTTACTGACAATGGAACTTTACCTGACAATGGAACTTTACCTGACAATGAAACATCACTCTGTTTACCTGACAATGGAACTTTACCTGACAATGGAACTTTACCTGACAATGGAGCATCACACACTTCACCTGACAATGGAACTTTACCTGACAATGGAACATCACACTTTACCTGACAATGGAACTTTACCTGACAATGGAACATCACACTTTACCTGACAATGAAACATCACACTTTACCTGACAATGAAACATCACACTTTACCTGACAATGGAACTTACACTTTACTGACAATGGAACTTTACCTGACAATGGAACATCACACTTTACCTGACAATGGAACTTTACCTGACAATGGAACTTTACCTGACAATGGAACATCACACTTACCTGACAATGGAACACTTACCCTGACAATGAAACATCACAATTTACCTGACATGGACTTTTACCTGACAATGGAACTTTACCTGACAATGGAACTTTACCTGACAATGAATGGACCTTTACAATGGAACATCACACTACAATGGAACATCACACTTTACCTTTACAATGACAATCACACTTTACCTGACAATGGAACATTTTACTGACAATGGGAACATCACACTTTACCTGACAATGGAACATCACACTTTACCTGACAATGGAACATCACACTTTACCTGACAATGGAACATCACACTTTACCTGACAATGGAAACATCACACTTTACCTGACAATGGAACATCACACTTTACCTGACAATGAAACATCACACTTTACCTGACAATGGAACTTTACCTGACACAATGGAACATCACACTTTACCTGACAATGGAACATCACACTTTAGACAATGGAACTTTACCATCACACTTTAACATCACACTTTACCTGACAATGGAACTTTACCTGACAATGGAACATCACACTTTACCTGACAATGGAACATCACACTTTACCTGACAATGGAACTTTACCTGACAATGGAACATCACACTTTACCTGACAATGGAACTTTACCTGACAATGGAACATCACACTTTACTGACAATGGAACATAAAGTTTACCTGACAATGGAACATCACACTTTACCTGACAATGGAACTTTACCTGACATGGAACATAAACTAAAGTCTACCTGACAATGGAATATCAAACTTTACCTGACAATGGGACGTCGAAGTTTGACCAACTCCAGCGCGGCAGCTCTGGTCATGGAACATGTGCGCATGATGTATGCTATGACCACCGCTGCACTGCGAGAGGCACCAGCCTGACTGCACACACAAATAATATACATCAGTTTTCTGTGTTTTACTCTTGATTTTTTTTTTTTTTTTTTTCAGTTTATGAATTCAAAATTAATCTCATAAGCTTTTACAGTTCACTCACAGATCTGAACAAAATGAATAAAGCTTTGCTGAAAGTGCTTTTTGCTTATTATCTTTCCAGCAATAAAAAAAAAATGACATGTTCACTATTTGTTCAAACCAACTGTTCAAAATAAGGGCGGGGCAGTGACCTTGGCAGCTAGCACATTTGAAGTTCTAAGGATATACAGACAGACACTTTAATACTGAAGGAATATCACAAAAGCACATTTACAAGAGATATGTCCATGAATGTTTGACAGCATACAGACAGACACTTTAATACTGAAGGAATATCACAAAAGCACATTTACAAGAGATATGTCCATGAATGTTTGATAACACACCTTGAATTTGTTTGCCTACTTCATACTACAACAGCCCTTTCAGTATAGAAGATGTTTCTTTCAGAGTTAGCCATGGTTCTGACTAAATTCAGTTTGGCCATGGGTATGGATGATATGTATACATACAGCATGCATACTCCAAGAAAAACTGGGAAAAAAAAAATTGTAAACAAAAAAGCTGTGTAACTGGTACGGACACAATGTCACAGGCAAAGTATGATTAATGCCAACAGGTAGCTCTTCAGCTGGCTCTGTTCAAGTGGGCAATCTGATGTGTATATGACAGCATGAACACCAAAGTACTAAGAGATTTGTGTATACAAGAGCATGGAAAGCAAAGTGCTCAGAGCTTGGTCTTCTGTAGGCTCAATCCAAGTGGGCAATCTGTTGTGTATATATAGGCATGAACAGCACAGCACTTATAGGTACAGTCGGGGTCTCTAAACAAGGAAAGGCAGATGCAAGAACTCTCAGTAATAACGATCATAATAATAATGATGATGATTACATTAATAATGATAATTATAGTATAGTAACACAATAATATTGATAACCTTGGGGCAAGTCTTACTGAGCCAGATTAGTCCTCATCTTCATACTTGATACTCAATAGTTGATACTTGATGTATTGGGTGTTAGAGGCCTCTTTACAAGGCCTGTTCACCACCCCTGTTCAAACTAGACTTGCGTGGCATGGGCAAAAGCAGTCTACTTGTAACAGCTGGGGTCAAATTTGTTTCATACCCGAAAGCGAAAAAAACAAACAAACAAACAAACAAGAAGACCTTCAGATTTTTTTTGTGATTTACCACCACGAAAAAAGCTGCTTTTCAGGGGGTCTGCAATAATCCTTTCCTCAAGATGTTGAATTTAATCATTTTCACATGATTTAAGCTCTAAAAAATCCGCATCAAAAATGATTTTCAAATGGTTTTAAGTTCTTAAAAACTGCATAGAAAAACAAAATTCAAAGTGTGTAAATCTGAAAGAAAAAAAAATAGAAGTGAGAATGGTGTCAATAACATCAATCAAAAACAATACATTCAGTCCTACAATTTTTTTTTTGTTTGTTTGTTTTTTGTTTTTTGGTCCCCTGATAAAATGAGTTTGATCTGTTTCTTGCTACATTACCTACATATTCACCCGCAGTTATGACAATTACATTACACTGACACTTATGAAAGACCATACAATGCAAAGTTCAGCATGCAAGAGGTCACAATTTCAGTCAATACTGACCAGTGAAACCAGCACTCCTCCATGTTGTCGCCCTTCCTCCACAAACTTCAGACACTCCTCAAGATCTTGCAGGAGGTCATGATCGTAGAGGTCAAGGGCAAAGATGTGGCGATATGAGAAGCCACTCATCAGCTCTCCTGGCAACGCTCGATCCATGAGAGACAGCACATGGGTGATCCCCAGCGACTGAAGCACCGCAGGATCAAAAATGCCTGTGATGCCTCCCAGGTACAGCTTGGGCATGATCTCATCCATGCACACCATGTCGGCTGTAGCGCTGCTGAAGTCCTGTCACAGGGGAATGTCAACGACATGATTATGGAAATTTATTCATGATCATCTACACGATTAGCATTGATTTCAAGGGACCATATCAAGGCTAACATCTTGTTGAAGACTTATCTATACATCTTTTGAAAACAAACATGAATGTGCAGACACACACACACACACACACACACACACCACACACACACACACACACACACACAAGCACACACACACACACACACCACATACGCGCACGCAAGCACACACACACACACACACACACACCCACACACACACACACACACATGCACACATACATACACAATGATTTCTAAACATCTGAAACAAAGTGCATGCCTAATAAATTTTAGTTAAGGGGTTTCCAGAACTTTATATATTTTTGTCCGGCACACAAAACAGACTTCAGAACATTCCATCACAGCAATTTTCACCCATCACTGTCATGAAGTTAGTGCCACTAACAGGAGTGCTGTGTTTGAGAAACAATGAAGGCAGCATATATGATTTCAGCAGGTAGTTTTTCATAATTATGTTTTCTGCTTTCTTTTCACTAGAAGCTACCGATTTACCTATGCGACATATCACAGAAGCCTGACCTTTTTCAGTAGGAATAGAATACAGCATAAGCCCTAAGTACATCAATCAAAATTCACATGATCTTCGTCAGCCATTGGGTTCTATGAAGATGATGGCTGTCATTGACTCTCCAAGTTCCTGCTTTGGATATATCATTACAGCACCTGACACCTGACCTGCTACTCCCCTCCCCCTCCCTCCTTACCGCTCGGCTCTCTCTCTCTCTCTTCATGCAAAATATTGTTAATCATCACAAAACAGAGACGTCCTTGGTGAGGTTTCTTTGAAGGGCTTATCTTTTACTCCATTAAATTTACAGGAATTTCGCAGTTTTGGAATCACTAGACGATCATTCATAATAATGTAAA